>NAVB01000706.1:0-62070 GCA_002179805.1 Acanthamoeba lenticulata
AAAAAAAAAATTGGAAAAGAATTCAAATATAAGAAATAAAAAAGTGTGAAGGAACCTTCAAGTGGGCAGTAGGGAGGCTTCTTCAACCAGGGAAAGTAGCCGGCCAGTTTTGAGCTCTCAGGGTCATGTGTGAGGGTGACGTCGAAAGCCTGCAGCGTCTGCTCCAGCGTAGCGTCCTTGATGATCACCTGCTCGCGGAGGCGCACACAACGCATAAGTGAACGCCAAAAGCGGCCAAATGGGAATTGGGGGTAATACCTTGTTGACAGTCTCCACCTTCTTGCCGGTGGCGGGGTCGATGACGTCCTGGCTCTCCACTTCGAAATACTTGCCCTTGTGGGCCACCGTCTTGATGTCCTTCTTGCTCTTCTTGCCAGATGCCATGGTGCCCTCATAGGGTGTGGCGTCGTCCGGCCGGCCGACGTCCACAAGACTCGACCTGAAGTCGCCCGGCTCCGAGCCGTCCTCCTCGTCCTCCACATCGCCTTCATCAAGCATGCTTTCATCAAAGTCTGTCTCCTTGCCCGAGGGAGTGTACACGGGCCCTGCAGGCACCTCTACGTCTCCACTGGTGCCATAATACTCGTCTGACTCATCCGCCCAGTTGTTGTTCCCAGCGGGGCCTGGGGTGGGGATCGGCCTGCCTGGTTGGGAGTTGCCCATGTTGCGATCGATCCTCTACTTAGCTTGAGCTTCTGTGCTGTGTGCGGGGTGGTTGGGCTTTTCTACTTCTGACGGGTCGTTCAACGTGTGCCTTCACCGTAGTGTATTTCCCGAAAAGCGATATATAGTGTATTTCCCGAAAAGCGTACGTGGCGAGCCGACAAAGAAACAGGCATGGAAAATTGACGGAGAAAATGAAAGAAATTGCCCAAAATTAACATACCGGCCACAAGAAAGGAAGAACGGACTGCGGCTGCGCAGCAGGCAGTTCTCACCCGGCTTCGCTTTGCAGCCCCAAGGGGAGTTTCACTCTTGTGAGTCAACCTGGTCCACTGCGTCGCCATTGCCGTCGAATCGACGGAAAGAATTGACTGCGCAAATTGTTTGACCGGCCACTGGCAAGAATGAGTTTGAAGAAGCTGTTCAAGAAAAAGGACCAACTGCAGCCATGGAAGGTCATGTTTGTCGGCGAAGAAAAAGTCGGGTACGTGTGCTGCCCTTATTTCTATTTATTCTATCATTATTTTTTTTTGACAAAACAATCAGAAAAACAACCGTCATGCAAGGACTGCGCAAGAAGCCGCAGGACACCTTTGCCTGGGGCGAGGGCGTCACTGCCGAGGTGAGTTGCCTCTTCTTTAACCCAACCCGCCAGCCTGGCAACCATGTTGAGGCATGCCTCACACTCTCTTGGTGTCCTGTCGTGTGCTGCAGTATTGGCTGTGGGACCTCGACGCCAAGAGCAAGCAGAAGGCGCAGCTGGTCGTCTGGGACTTTCAGTGTGCGGGCGAGTTCGGCCTTCGTGGTGCGTCTCGCCGTCACTGTCTCCCTCCTGCGACTCCATTCCCCGTCTCGTCATCATCATCATCATCATCACGTGATGGCGGTGGTTGAGCGCAGGCCAGGACAACTACCAGGTGGTGCAAGAGACCTTCTCGTCGCATGAGCGATGCCTCTACGTTGTCGTGTGGGATCTGACCAACTCCTACTCCCAGAAGCGGATCGAGCACTGGTGCGCCGTCTTCACCACCAACAACATCATGACGATGATGATGATAACGACGAGAGCCACATGAGCTGATGTGTCTGTCGGGGCTGGGTGCAGGCTCTACTCGATCGCGATCCACAGCAAGAAGGCGCCCATCTTGCTGGTGGGGACGCACCGGGACGACCCGCGCATCAAGGAAGACCACCTGCGCCAGCTGAGCGACGGCCTCCGGGACAAGTTCAGCCGCGCGTTCCGCAACATCCGAGCCACCTGTTTCGTCGACGCCGTCGCCGGCCGTGGGCTCGACGAGGTCAAGCAGGCCCTGACCGATGCGATCGCGGCCGAAACAGGCCGGCAGCAGGTCCCGCCGGGCTTCCAGGGCGCGTGCCCCCAGCTGCAGGAGGCCCTCGCCGCCGTGGTCAAGAAGCGCGTTCCCCCGCTCATCCCCTGGGCCGGTACCGTGCCGCCCGCCTGGCATGCATGGTCATTGTGTCGACGCAAAATAACGGCATGGGTGGGGATAGAGTACGTCGAGCTGGTGGCCAAGTATGTGCCCAGCTGCAGCAGCAGCAGCAGCAGCAGCAATGGCAGCGGCGAGAGCAAAGCCGAGATGCAGACAGCGCAGCAGCAGCAGCAGACCGGCGTTGGGCCGCAGCAGCAGCAGGCCCCGAGCGCCACGGGACCCGTCGCCGAGCTGACGAGCCTGCTTGGCGACCTGGGCGTCTTGGTCCACATCCGACACGACGTGCGGCTCAACCACGTCGTCATTGCCGACCCCAAGTGGCTCTACAAGGCACGCCCGCTCTCCCTCTTGCACAATCGGCCTCGCCCCGACGCTGACGCGGACACGCGGGGGACGAAAAAACAGATGATCGACACCATTGTGCAGAGCCGGCACAAGAACACGAAAAAAGGCATTTTCTACCCGTCGACCCTGAAGCAGCTGTGGACGGCGCCCGACTACCCGGAGGAGATCCACGAGTTCCTCTTGTCCTTGCTCGACCGCTTCGGCATCTCCTTCTGCATTCACCCCCTCGACCGCGCCGGCGACACAAGCCCCGATGTCGACAACAATGCCGGTACGCGTTGTTTATTCTTGGATGAATTTAGAGTATTATCATTCTATAAAATTAGTTGCGAAGCTAATTTGCTTTTTATTTTGAAATATATATATATTTAAATATTTCAAAAAGCAGAAAGTGGGAAGTACTATTTCATTCCTTCGATTCTTCCGGAGGAGAAGCCGGTGATGTTTTCCTACATGAGGAAGGTCTTTGCCGAGTTCGAGCGAGAGCGCGACCGGCGTGTGCTCGAGCGCGAAGAGGAGCGCGAGCGGGAGCTCACGCTCGAGGTCTCGCTCAACGCCCAGATCCAGCGCTGGAACAAGCCCGACACCGAAAACCACGTCGAGGGCGAGGGCGACGCCGATGCCGACGCCGAGCACGTCTCGCTCGAGATCGACACGCCCGCCGTCGGCGACGTGCTCAAGAAGTACAAGAAAACGAAGAAGAAAGCCAAGACAAAAACGAAAACCAAGTCGACAATCATGACGAAGACGAAGATCAAGCACGACCTCAACCTCTCCGCCTTGGCGGCCGCGACGACGGAGCAGGAGGGCTTCGTGAGCGAAGCGGGCGAGGAGACCGAGTGCTCAGAGTTGACCACGTTTGACCTCTCGGACAACGAAGACAACGAGGTCGAGTGGGAGATCAACGACGAGCCGGTTGGCTCGCCGTCCTTGCCAGCTGCCACCACCTTGGCCTCGCCCAGGCATCGGCGGCCGGGGCTGCCCTACAGCCTGAGCAGCGAGCTGGCCGACAGCAGCGAGAACGACGAGAGCGGGAGCAGTCACAGCGGCGACGCCTCCAATACGAGTCCAACGACGACGACGACCAACGACAAGAAGAAAAAGAAGAAGGAAAAGAAGGAAACGAAGCGCCGCGCGGTGACGCTCATGCCGAACCACTTCCGGACGAAGCCCGGCAGCGACCCGTCGCAGGTCGGCTCGGCCATCGTCAAGCCGATCGAAACGACGCCATCGACATCGTCGTCGACGACCGACGAGGCGCCTGAGGCCGCCGGCGACGTCTACCAGTTCGGCCGGACCTACTTGTTTGCCTTCATGCCCAACGGCTTCTTTGGTCGGCTCATGGCGCGCGTGCTGGCCGACGGCAAGTTCGAGCCGCAGGTCTACTGGCGCACCGGCATGCTCCTTGCCTGGGTTCGCTTCTATTTATCTTGACAGTTTTATATTTTTTTTGAATATTCAATTATTGTTATTTATTTATTATTATTATTTTATTGACTTACGGCGGTGCAGCGGAAACGGGCGAGCCGACGCGGGAAGGAGGAAAAGATTTTGGTGGAGATTTTCCCCAAGGAGAACCGGATCTCGATCCAAGTGCGCAAGCGCACGCACACGAACTGGCTCGCGGGGGTCAAGGCCTCCGACGAGGCCTCGTCCATGGTGGTCATCATCCACACCCTCGACGCCCTCGTCGAGGACTGGTACCAGACCAAGAAGATGGTACGCCTCCTCGGCTCTCCTGGCCTGGCCTGGCCAGTGTGATGACGTGGCATGACCTGGCGCGACGTGTCTCTCCCTTCAGTCCAAGGTGATGGTGCCGTGCATCCACTGCCTGCGGGACACGGTGAAGGAGGCCCACCACTTTTCCATCGAGACGTGCCAGCGGGCGGTCATCCACAACCGCATGTTCCTCCGTTGTACCAAGGACGTCGGTAAGCCGGGCCTACATCCCCCCCCCACCCCAATCCGTTGGTGGCCGAGACGATGAACGATGCTGACGTCAGCGTCGATGCCACGTCAGCCGAGGGGGCCAAGGGCCCGCCCGTGCGTGTGTCGCTGCTGGCGCCGGATCTGGCCATGTCGCACCTGCAGTCGTCGCGCGTCAAGTACGAGGACATGACCTTTGGCCGGCCGCTGGGCGAGGGCGCCTACTCGCTCGTCTATCAGGGCACGCTCAAAACGGACGGGTCGGAGGTGGCCATCAAGAAGCTGAAGAATCCGCTTCGCTCGTTTGAAGAGTTCCGACGGGAGATCTGGATGATGAGCGGCCTTCACCACCCGAACCTGCTGGGCCTGCGGGGCTACACGCTCAACCCGTGCTGTATCGTGCTCGAGTACATGCGCGAGGGCGACCTCTTCCAGTTCCTCCACCGCGACGAGTGGGAGCCCCAGCGGCGCCGCGTGCAGAAGCGATGGGGCGTGCTCATGCTCAAGATCGCCAAGGACATCGCCAAGGGCTGCGCCTTCCTCCACGCGGCCAACCCGCCCGTCATCCACCGTGACCTCAAGAGCCCCAACGTTCTGGTCCGTTTTTTTTTTTTAATATATCTATATATTCAATTTCATTATTATTTAATTTTTTAATTTTTTAATAATTATTAACTGACTGTGGATTGTACACAGTTAATGGACATCTCCAAGCACGCGGCTGTGGTGGCCAAGGTGGCCGACTTTGGCACATGCCAGCAGGTGGCGGGCATCGTCGCAGGCCGCAAGGTTGAGAATCCAGGTACGCCCTCTTGCGCAGAGCGTCCTGCATGCTTTGCATTCCGCTCATATTTTTTTATTATTCTTTTTCTTTTCAGTGTGGCTGGCGCCAGAGGTGATGAAGGACCGGATCTACACAGAAAAGGCAGATGTGTACTCCTACGCGGTGGTCCTCTACGAGATGCTCGCCCGCAAGCAGTTCTTTGAGGACGAGCGCTTCTTCAGCAAGATGGAGCAGCGCATCATCGCCGGCGAGCGTCCGCCGCTGCCGCCGTGCCCCCCCGAGCTCGAGCAGCTCATCCGCGACTGCTGGGCCGGCGAGGCCGACCTCCGGCCCTCGTTTGCCACCATCATCGACCGGATCACGGCCATGATGAAGTGCGTAACCTCCCCGCGCGCCATGGCGTTGACCTGTGCTCACGACATGAACGACGGGGCCGGGGGCGACAGGTTGTATTATCCAAAGCATGTAAACTACGACGCGGGGCTGGGCCACTTGGCGCTGGCCACCAGCGGCGCCGGAGCGGTCGACTGGCAGCTCCTCGAGTCGCGACCCCAGACGCCCGTCGCGCGTTCGGGGACGACGCAAGACAGCGGCGGCGGCGCTGGAGGCGTCTCGCCCAAGACCCTCGCCCAGCTCCTGAGCTTGCCGTCGCCCTCGGCCTCGTCCTCGTAGTGTGGCGCGACCCCAATTTTGACCACAAATAGTTTTTATTTTTCTTTGCCTTGATTTCTTTCTTTGCCTTCAAGATGGGAACTGCGTACGCGGACGACCTCATCCAAAAGCTGCTCGAGTTCAAGCGATCAACGAACACAATGTTTGACAACATGTGCGCGCCTTGGTGCAAGGGGATGAATTGATCAAAAATCAATTGCACTAATTCAATTAATCAACACGGCAGCTCGTCGGGTCTCCACACCAACTACACAACCGACGACTTCGCCAGTACCCCCTCTTCCGTCTTTGAAAACTCCTTGGCTTCAACCTTAACCCGTACACTCGTGCTACAGAGGAACGAGACGCGCTCGAAGCCGCGTTGGCCGACATCGAGCAGCAGCTCAAGGCCGGCCTGCTCTTCGCCCTCGAGGACAACGCCAGCCCAGGCACGATGCCCCCTTGATTGGCCCATTTGCGCGTACCTCTCGACTGACCTCTGGCCCATCTGCAGACGTGCCCAACCTGCAAGAGAGCTTGCAGAAGATCGATGCAGAGATCAAAGAAGCGCACAACCTGCACCAGAAGCTGCTCAAGAACACAAAGACCGCCGCTACACGATTTCACGCGGAGCAATAAAGAGAGAACTCACAACACGATGTACGTCGGGGGACAGAAAGAGACAGAGCAACAAGAAGAGGGGAGAGATGTGGAACGACGACACGTGATCGTTTCGTCTGTAACTGTTGGCCTCAGTTGCCCACCACATGTACTTGACTGCAGTTACCCAAGGTCTGTAAAACGGAACGAGCGGAATGAAATGCCTCTTTGAGGCGGCTGTCAGGTCTGCATCGGGCACGGCATGACGAAGAACAAGCTGCTTGGTGCAAAGGGATAACCCAAAGTGTACGCCGCCATTCCCGCCAGCAGCGAGAGGACGGACGATGAAGGCTGTCGTCTCGATGTCACGCCAACTAACGACCGCATCCCACTGAGCTTCCTCCACGGCGGAACTCGATGGCACTGCCGCGGTGCTCGCTTATGATGAACGTGACCTGCTGGGTCATCTGGGCGGCCTTGGGTTGCTGGCCACTCATGGTGTCCTTGCTCGAGTCATTGCTTACTAACCTTTGCCTCACCATGAGGAAGCCGCCCCTAATGATGTGCAATCGAGTACTAGTACACATGTGGTCTCGTTACCCTCCTCTATTCTTTGCCACCTCCACGCGGTTACAGCACCCGCCCGAGCACTTCAGCGCCTTTGGCCCAATTTTAGTTTTCCACATCCAAGTTTTGAGGTGACCCCTGTGCACAGCAGCTGCTTGTCACATCTGCCCTTGCCAGCTTTGCGCTACTACAGCCCGCCACACCACCGTTTAACAAGTCCCTGCTGCTTCACCAACACATCCCTTCTTTTCATCCGAAGACCTTCCATTCAAGCACAGACACAACTCCAGTCGCCTACCACATCTGCTTTGTTCACACCCACCCGCGACACAACTTTGATCTCTCTTCTTTGACCCGCAAGACGCCTGGCCTGCGCAACTCGAGAGACCGCCACGTCGACCAAGATGACGACGCCTTTCCTCGAGCACACCTTGTCGGCCACGCCTCTGCTGCCTCACCACCCATTGCCTGTCCGCCCGTTGTTCCTGCAGCCGCTTTCCTCTTTCCCAGGCTCTGGTGTCTCGACCTCAACCCCGACCTCGGCTGCAGTGGGCGAGCATGCGCAAAAAGCGAGGCCGCATCAACAACACCCACATTCGCCACAATTGCTGGACCACCAGGCCACCACCGCCCAGCCTGGTCGACTGCCGTCCCTTGCCGAGGCGCTGGCCGCACGGGCCGACCTGGCACAACCACTCAAGCTTGCGGCTGCCAAGCTGGAGCTCTCAGCCCCACCAGTCCCTCCAGCCGAGTCGCGCCCTCAGCTGCCGCCTCTGACCTCGCTCTTGGCCGAGCCTGCCCGACAGCAGCACCACAACCATGTGCAACCTGGGTGCCAGCACCTCAGGCGTGCAGGCCACTTGCCACAACACATCCCACAGTATCATCCTCACCATCAGGCTCGGGCCTGTTGCCACCATCTTCCACTTCACCCTCAGCCACTACAGCTGCAGTCTCCATCAACCTCTGCTGCGTCTGTGGCGATGCCCCGCACGGTGCCCTCTGTCATCGTCCTCAAGCCCGACCCGTTCCTTCGCCAGCCGTCGGCTTCTGCGACGGATCTTGACCACAATCAGTGCGGCAGCCCACGTCGAAGCGAAGGTGCCTCAGTCGCGCCAGTCCTTCAGCCCAGCAGGTGGGTCGATCTCACCGAGGAGGGCGGCTCAACGAACGGCCATCGCCATTTCGGCCGTCCGGCCACTGCCTCCACCGATGCGCGCCAGCTGTCCGACAGACCCGTTCCTGTACTTGGCTTCCCTTTTGCCCTCTCCTTTCTCGTTGATTGGAGGCATCGCACGGCAGTCCCAAAAGTCGAGGTGCTGACGGTTGGCGTGATCCGC
The DNA here is from genome assembly GCA_002179805.1 of Acanthamoeba lenticulata. Lineage (NCBI taxonomy): Eukaryota > Discosea > Longamoebia > Acanthamoebidae > Acanthamoeba > Acanthamoeba lenticulata. The sequence goes on from NAVB01000706.1 coordinate 8,328, forward strand.
TTTGGTTGGTGCTTGGTTGGCGTGTCCTTTCCAGCGTCAGTCGCCGACGAGGATCGCGACGAGGCATGACGTCGAGTGGCTCGCCCCAGATGCCTCCTCTGCCTGCCCGTTCCGCGGATCCGGCGGGGGCAGCAGCTATCCCGCGACGACCAGCAAGCCGCTGGTGCGCGAGGCACCGCCCAACACCGCGAGCCCTGAAGACGAGGCGGCCAGGGGAAACGGCGAGAAGCAATGCGCCCACTGCGGCAGCCGCTCCACGCCCGAGTGGCGTCGAGGGCCGACAGGACGAGGCACCCTCTGCAACGCGTAAGTTGTTGCCTGCCGTGGTGGTTAACTGTTCAGTTTTTGTCATTTGGCAGTTTTTTAACGAAGTTCTTCTCGTTCAATAGGTGCGGCCTCAAGTACACCAAGACGTTGCAGCAGGCCAAGAGACGCAAAGAAAGCCAGAGCGGGAGCGAGGTGACGGGCGGGATGCCGTTGGAGTCGCTCCTCAATGGGCCCGAGGACCGCAAGCGGCGCACAAGTCTCACGTCGCCGATGGTCTGGCAGACGCGGGTCAAGAACTTTTTCTCTTCGCTCACTCCTTCACCGCCCGAGTCACCAACCGCAGTGTCATCGACGTCCTCCTCGCCCTCGTCGCCCAGGAAGAGGGCGCGCACGAGCGTAGAGGCCACTTCGTCCAACCCTTTGTAAATAATAAATACATAAATAAATAAATAAATGAACCAATTGCTATCGTCTTTGTTGACCACTACAAGGATCAGGAGACAACGTCGTGCCTTAGTGTAGTCGACAACATTAGAAGCTATCACTTTCAAGGAAGAGCATAAGACGCGGTCCAATTGGAGTCGAAAAACTGGTTGGCCAATGAGCCCTGGTTACAATCAGGATTTTATCATGGCTTGCATCGAGGTCCCCTGCCGTGGCAACGCCCGGACAACCGCCATTTAAAAAGCCAGCTCTGGTGGTCTGCAAAGGCACCAAACAAACAAGCTTCACCTTTACCACACAAACACCCTTTACCAACAACAACTACAACATGTCCGGCCACAGGCACCTGCAAATCAAGATCAAGGAGGCCAAGGGCATCCCCGCGGCTGACTCCAATGGCAAGAGTGACCCGTACGGACGTCCTTTCGTAGAACACACCACTATTCGCCTGTTACTCATATCCCACACTTCAACACACCCAGGTATGTCGTCCTTACCATCGGCGGGCAGAAGAAGAAGACCAAGATCATTCACAAGACACTCGAGCCCAAGTGGTACGAGGACTTCCGGTTCGACCTTGACGACTCGCAGCACGTCCTGCGGCTGGAAGTATTCGACCACGACAAGTTCAGCAAGGACGACTCGCTCGGCCACTTTGAGCTCAACCTCAAGACTGCCCAGATTCCCATCGGCCAGTGGACCCCCTTCGTCCGCAACCTCATCCACGACAAGCAGTCGGGCGAGCTTCAGTTTGACGTCCTCATCTCCTAAGAAAAAGCTGCCCCCCAATGGCGCTGTTATGTCAAGAATATATTTATTAAAATGCAAACGAAAGAAAGCACGAAAGCCACACCCGAACACCCGGGCAACGCCAGCACGACCGTGCACTCTCTCAGGCAGCGTTTACTTCTCGCTCCTCTAAGCTCTGCCCGCGTGCTCGCCAGCTCCTCCTTCCTCATCGCTCGTTGGAGGTGTGCGGCCTCCCACACCGTCGATCGACACCGCCTGGCGTGCCGAGGACACGTGTCGGCCCTCGGGACATTTGTGAACAACGAACGTTGTGGCCGACAGCTCAAAGACAGAAGGCTTCTCGTTGGCCACAGATAAACTGAAGATGCTAGAAAAGGCTCGATGGATCAAGATATTAGGCATTCTGCTTGTCGTCAAAATGCTTCTTCTGACCATATGGGCTTCCAGCTCAAGCCCAGGTGCGCCGAGCGTTCAACAACCTCGACGAGAGATCTTCTTATATGGCCTGTTACCAGAAGATGCCCGAAACCTTCAGACCCAGGAAGAAAGAAACCATCTCAGCGCAACGCTGACCGACAAAATATTTTCGCACTCTAATCAGGTGCCCCTCCTTCGATCTTTCAGCTCTCACGGACCTTCCGCTTCGCTCTTTTATCTGTTTCTTTCTTTTTCTTTCACCAGTTTTCTGATTTATTTTTAAAAAATTGTTTTGTTTTTATTTTTGTACCAAACCAACGTACGCTTGGGCGGTTAGCAGGAGGACTGGGGCTGGTACGCTTTCGACACGCCATATTACAACCTGGGACTGCCCGCCATCGTCCACTTGTGCCGTGGCAGCAGCGCTGCCTCGCAGCCAGACGCAGAATGCCAGCGCTTGGCCGCCTACCGACGCGCCGCCGGCCTACAGGAAAGCGGGACCGAATACCCGGCAAGACCCCACAAGCGCCTGCTGGCCGAGGGCGGGACCGTCCTCGTGTGGCTGCCCGTTCGCGCGCGGCACGCGTCGACGGGTCCCTACGTGCTGCACGCGCTGCACAACGAGCTCGGGCGCGCGGGCATCCCGAGCGTGATGCACCAAGTGAGCAACATCTTGGGCTACATCACCGAGTTCACCCACGGGATCGACTCGGTGCCCGACTGGGGCGCGCTGGCGGGCGAGAGCCGCAGCTTTGTTGTGGTGACGGCCGAAGGCAACGGATGGCTGACCGACAAGCAGCGCGGGGAAGTGCTGGCCCAAGGCGGCCGACTGGCCAAGTGGCACATGGGCTTCCACGGCACGCCCGAGGAGCAGATCACCCCGTGGGCGGTCAACCTGTGCCACACGCACTGGACCATCACCAACTTCCTCTGCCCGGGCGCCGGCGTGCTCTGGGGCCCCAACCCGCCGCAGATCTACCAGGGCGGCCTCGAGTACAACAACACCGCGCTCAAGACCAACCTCGTGCTCTACGACAACGACTTTGAGCTCAACGAGGCCGAGCTGCGGCGCCTGGTGCCCGGCGTCGATTTCCAGCGCTTCGAGGGGTTCACGCGAGACCAGACCATCGCGCTCTACCGCCGGGCCAAGGCCACCATCGACTTTGGCCTGCCCGGGTCCGAGTCGATCAACGCCGAGGGCAGCTGCTTCGACACGGCCACCATCATCGCGCCCGTGCGCTGCGGCGCGTCCGACCGCGACTTCCCCTTTGACGCGCGCTACAAGGTCGACCCGACCAACTACACCGAGATCGCCGCCGTCGTGTCCGACGTGGTTCACAACTACGCGCGCCGCATCGCCGACTTTGCCTTCTTCAAGCAGGTCAGCTACCAGGTGCCGCTGCGCTTCGCCCGCGACGTCCCGCTCTACTTCCACGCCCGCGGCGCCCTCTTTTACATCTACGCGGGCAACCTGGCCAAGATGCGCGCCGTCGTCCCGCTCGTCCTCAGCATCCGCCACCACTACCCGATGGCCCAGATCGAGATCCTGGGCGTCTTCGACCGGGAGACGTGGACCTCGTTCAACCGCGTCATGATGCGCAACCTCGAGCCCCACCTGCCCTCCGTCACCTTTGTCCGCATGACCGCCGAGCAGCGCGTCTTGGGTCTCGCCGCGCTCTACGTCGTGCCGCCGCGCACGGCCAACTCGGTCTACACGGTCTTCCTCGACGCCGAGTGCCTGCTGCTCGGCCGCGACCTGCTCAGCCTCCACGTCGCCGCCCTCCACGACGGCGTCGACGCTTCGAAGACACCAGCGGCGCTGGTGTTTGGCCGACAGGACGCGCCGGGCGCTGTCGACACGCGGGTCGTGCTGGCCCGCAGCGGCGCCTACTGGCCGCTCGTGCAGCAGCGCCACGGCAAGCTCCAGGGCTTGGCCACGCCCGAGGCGATCTTCGCCGCGCTGGACGTGCCCGTGCGCCCGCCGGACCAGCCGGACGAGCGGCCGCTGCCGCTCGACATCCTCTTTTACGAGAAGCGCGACGAACAAGTCGACCACCACAAGGTCGGCGCCCAGTGGCGCTGGGCCGTCACACGGACATGGAGCCTAGGACAGGCGGACGTGTTGCAAGGCAGGCTGCTGAGAGACGCTGTTAATCTCCTTGTCGGGCATCCGCTGTGGCGCTTAGTATCGGCCCACTTCCCTGCATACTACCAGGAGTTAATGGTGAACTGAATGTACATATCAATCCAAGATACCAGAAAACCACCACCGGAGAAACTTGGACCAATTGGCGTGCATCTGCTTAAAAAGTTGGTAAAACACCAAATTCTGCTCGCGCTGCATGACGACAAGCTAGGTATCAGACACGGGATTGGGCTAGACCGTTGCTGGGCAATTCCTCTCTGCAACCGGGCAGCTTAGGCTTGACGACAAAAGGGAACCTAAGCCAGAAGAGAACCGAAAAGAGATAACTTGGCTTGCTACCTGGCGACGCCTAAGCCTCACTGAGTTGCACACTCCTGGACGACCAGGAGCCTCTGGCCACGTAGAAAAGCTGAGCTAGAAGGTCTAGTTTGGCATATCTCTCTCTCCCTTGCTCTGACAACACAACCACAACACAGGCCAGCAGCAGCAAGATGAGCCTAGCCACCTTCTTCAAGTCGCGCCGCAGCTGCGCGCTTCTTTTCCTCGTGCTCTGCCTGTTCGCCGCGGCCATCTCCGTGGCGCAGGCTGGCACGATCGAAGAAGTGATCGACACCACCTCGAGCGACACTGTGGAGGAACCAACCTCTGGGGAAGGAGAAGTAATCTACACCACCTCGAGCGACGCCCCAGAGGAACCAACCACTACCTCTGGGGAAGAAGAAGTGATCGACACCACCTCGAGCGGATCCGCGGAGGAACCAACCACCACCTCTGGAGAAGAAGGAGGAGAAACATGCTCGGACCTGCTCGGCGCCAGTCTCTCGGGCGGCTCGTCTCCCCTCCAGGTGATTGCCCAACAGTTCCAAGTAGCGGAAGGCGGCTCTGCCACCATCACTTCCTTCACTGCCGCGCTGCTCTCTGCCGACTCGGGTACGCTCACGATCCTCCCAAGCCCTCCCCCCAACAAGATAAGCCCTCGTTCGGTCGGAAAGTTGGCCCTGACAGTTGAGCTCACTTCTCTCTCTTCTCTCTTCTCTCTTTCGCTCTTTCTTCTGTTTTACGCGCCTACACACAGTCTCGACGCTGGCGGTCGCTATCACGTCGGACCAGAATGGCCAACCGTCGTACACGCTGTCCGACTTCGACACGTCCCAGACGGTTTTGAAGCAGGGCCTCGGGTCGTACGAGTTCTTCCCCTCGAAGGGCCCGATTTCACTCAAGCCGGGCAATTACTGGCTCAAGTTCCTCCTGCCCGGGACCGTGTTCCTCCCCTTCACGTCCGGCGGGTGTGACGAGGAGTGTAAGCGCGGCTCTGAGAGCTCCTTCGTCACCTTTGGCGACCTGAAGCAGGGGATCGCCTTCATGGGATGGGCCCCTGTCGTGTTTCCTGCGGCCGTGGCCCAGACTGTTTCGTTCAAGGGCTGCTGGACGCCGACGCCGACGCCGCCTAGCTGCGAGGGCGACTGCGGCCCCAACTGGCCCCCCAGCGATCCGACCACCACGAGCGAGGAGGCCACCACCAGCCACGAGGAGGCCACCACCAGTGACGAAGAGACCACCACCAATGAGGCCACCACCAGTGAGGAGATCACCACCAGCCATGAGGAGGAGGCCACCACCACCCAGGAGGAGAACAACACCACCCAGGAGGAGAACAACACCACCAGTGACGAGGAGGCCACCACCAGTGACGAGGAGACCACCACTGCGGAGGCCACCACCACCAATGAGGCAACCACGAGCGAGGAGGAGGCCACAACCAGCCACGAGGAGGAGGCCACTACCAGCCACGAGGAGGCCACCACCACCAGCGACGAGGTCACTACGAGCCAGGAGGAGACCACGACCAGCCAGGAGGAGATCACTACTAGTGATGAGGCCACCTCCAGTGAGGAGCAGACCACCAGTGAGGAGCAGACTACCGATTCCACCACCAGCGAGGAGGAGGCCACTACCACCAATGACGAGGAGCAGGCCACCACCAGCCACGAGGAGGAGTCCACCACCTCCAACGAGGAGGCCACCTCCAGTGAGGAGGAGTCCACCACCAGCCACGAGATGGAGACCACCAGCCAGGAGGAGGCCACCACGAGCCACGAGGAGGCCACAACCAGCGAGGAAGAGGTCACTACTAGCGACGAGGCCACCACGAGCGACGAGACCACCAGCCAGGAGGAGGCTACCACTAGTGAGGAGGCCACCACTAGCCAGGAGGAGGCTACCACCAGCGGCGAGGAGGAGGTCACCACTGGCGAGGAGCAGGCCACCACCAGTGACCAGGAGGCCACCACCAGTCAGGAGGAGGCCACCACTAGTGAGGAGGAGGTCACCACTAGCGAGGAGGCCACCACCAGCCAGGAGGAGGCCACCACCAGTCAGGAGGAGGCCACCACTAGTGAGGAGGTTACCACCAGCCAGGAGGAGGTCACCACCAGCGAGGAGGCCACCACTAGCGAGGAGGCCACCACCAGCCAGGAGGAGGCCACCACCAGCGAGGAGACCACCACCAGCCAGGAGGAGGTCACCACCAGCGACGACGTCACCACCAGCGAGGAGGAGGCCACCACGAGCCAGGAGGAGGCCACCACCAGTCAGGAGGAGGTCACCACGAGCGACGACGTCACCACCAGCCAGGAGGAGGCCACCACCAGTGAGGAGGAGTCCACCACTAGCCAGGAGGAGGTCACCACCAGCGGTGAGGAGGAGTCCACTACCAGCGTGGAAGAGTCCACCAGCGAGGAGCAGACCACCAGTGAGGAGCAGGCCACGAGCGAGGAGGAGGCCACCACCACCCACGAGCAGATCACCACCAGTGGCGAAGAATCCACCACGAGCGAGGAGGAGGTCACCACCAGCCAGGAGGCCACCACAAGTGAAGAGCAGACCACCAGCGAGGAGGAGGCCACCACCAGTGAGGAGGAAGCCACCACCAGCCAGGAGCAGACCACCACCAGCGGCGAGGAGGAGAACACTACTAGCGAGGAGGAGGCCACCACTGGCGAGGAGGAGTCCACCACCAGCCACGAGGCCACCACGAGCGAGGAGGAGACCACCACCAGCCACGAGGAGGAGGAGGAGGCCACCACCAGTGAGGAGACCACCACAAGCCACGAGGCGGCCACCACGAGTGAGGAGGAGACCACCACGAGCCACGAGGAGGAGACCACCACCAGCCACGAGGAGCAGACCACCACGAGCCATGAGGAGGAGACCACGACGAGTGAGGAGACCACCACAAGTGAGGAGCACACAACGGAGATCATCCCGACCAAAGCCAACGTGACCGCCACTTTCGACGGCACCCAACCGAGCGCGGTCCTCCAGGCTGGCGGTACGTTTCCATTCTGACCTTTCCAGACGCATGAGTCCTCAAAAACTCACCTTTGTGTTCTCTTTGGTCAACAAACAGACAACAGCGTTGTGGGTTTGAGCTTTGGCGGCTCCAACGTGAGCGCCACGTCAACCTACAAGGTGACCCAGCGCACCGAGACCGACTCGTCGGGCAACCAGGTTTCCGTCCAGGTCTACACCGCGCAGCTCGACGACGGCTCGTCGCTCGCCCAGTCCTATACCCTGCACCAGGAGCCGACGACGACCAGCTTCGCCGGTGTCAACTTCCAGATCGACCCCAAGTCGCTCAAGTGGACCGTCGACATTGAGGCCGTGAACAAGGTCGTCTCGCCCATGACGCTCACCTACAACGTGGGCGCCACCAAGGACTCGGCCGAGCCCATCGAGGCCAGCGTCACGGTCCAGGCCAACACGCCGCTCACGGGCATCACGACCTACTTGCTGCCCATCGGCCTCACGTCCAACTCCTCGACCTCGGGCAACGTGACCACCACAACCAAGACGGTCGATCTGCTCGTCGTGCAGATGTTCGACCACGCCGAAGTCGACAACGCCATCGTACCGGTCTATCACGGTGTGGTCATCACGTCGGCCGCCGGTGCGGCGCGCCCGAGCTACCGCCTCGAGCTGGGCCTGCCCAGCGTGACGAGCTCGCTGCACTACGACCCGCAGGTCAACTTCGCCTCGACGGTGAGCTCCAGCTCGAGCATCAACAACGGCACGCCGACCACCACGGTGGACACCGCGACCCACAGCAACAGTGGGGACGACGATCACGTGGCGATCATCGTCGGCACGGTGGTGCCCATCTCGGCCCTGTTCCTGTGCTGCTGCTGCCTGTTCATCGTGCTGGCTGCCGCCCTGCTCTACCGCCGCCGTCAGGACAAGGCGGGCAAGTCGCGGCGCTGGCACAACGAGCTGGACGTGTAAGGCCGGCCAAGCGTCAGGCCTCTTCCGTCCTTTGTTTTATTATCATCATCATATTATTTATTTGTTCCACTTCTGGTGATCAGAAGTCTTTCTTCCTTCAATTATAATCCCAACATTGCATAAAACCTACTTCTTACACTTTCACTACAATCTTTCTCTTCTTCATCACGTCTTGGCAAATTCAACAAAACAAACACAAGTCACTTACTGGAGTTTGTTGTGTTAAAAGTTGAATTCACACAAGTGAAATTCATTACACACACGGCAAAGGGGACAAGGATGAGGATCAGAGTTTGGCGGTGGCGGAGGACGAGCAAAGGCGGGCCATCTGGATGAGTGCCTCCTCCACAGCCCGCACAAAGGTCGTCGCGTTGGTCACGCACTTGAGCGCCGTAGACGCTGGATTTAATGGACCACAACACAACACCACAAGGCAGATTGGATGAGTCACAAAACATGCACGTTGTTGTAGCGTGATGATGGTGAAGATGATGAAGATGATTAGGAAGATGATGATACCCTTGAAGTGGAGGCCATCCTCCAGAATGCCGTAGCAGCAGCCAATCCCGTCCTCGGCCACGGGTCCAAACACGACCTGGAAGTGCCGGGATGTCAGCTGGGATGTGGAGAAGCGCCAGGTCGAGGAGAGCGCGTAGGCCGGGTCCCGGAAGAGGCTCGGCTCCTCGAGTCCGGCCTCGGCCGCCATGAGCCGCAGGCCGAGCAGGTGTCGGTCGATCCCGAGGCCCTCGCAGGCGTCCTGGTTGGTCTGCGTGTGGCGCTCGCAGGCCCGGCGGAGGAGGTCGAGCTTGTCGGCGTCGGGAACGTCGGGCTTGGCCATGGCGCGGACAAAGGCCACCGACTCGGCCGACACCGTGCGCACGGTCTCGGTGCGGCCGCACGCAAACTTGCGCGTCTGGGCAGACTCGTAGGTGGCGTAGGTCTCCCCGTTGGTGACCGCGTAGACGGCCAGCTGCATGGCCATTTGGCAGAAGGCGTCCGGGCTCAGCCGCCACGACTTGATGGCCTCTCGCCCGAAGCGCTTAAAGTACATCACCTGCAGGTCAACTTCACTCGCCGCCCGCGCGAGCCGTTTCTGCTCTCGGACCCAAACCCACACCGTGAGTTTATCAATTCTTTGATATTATTTCTTTAAAATACAAAATAAAAAAATATTGGTGCACGAACCTCGGCCTCGGTGATGTAGGGCTTGAGGTCTTCGCCGACGTGGAAGCGGGCCTCGACGGGAGAGCGAGCGCCGGCGTGTCGGGTGCGGTTGGCCTCGTGCTCGGGGTTGCGCTGAAACTCCTCCTCCCAGTCGAGCACAAAGTTGGTCATGCGCCAGGCGGGTGAGCCGTCCACGCCCGAGTGCTCGCCGTTGAGGCCCGCCAGGCCGTCCTCCATGACGATGAACTGGAAGGACTTGTCGAAGAACCGGTTCTTGCCGTCGGCGTGCCAGTAGTTGCGCTCCAGCTCGAGGCCGGTCTTGGCGCCGTCGTCGAGGCACACGCCAAACAGCGTCTTCTCGATCTGCTGGAGGCTCTCGCGGTTGCGCGGGTCTGGGGGTCGAGTCCGAAAGACGCGCGTGAACAAGACAAGACCACGCCGTAAGAGAAGCGGAGAGCAACGACGTACCGCGCAGGAGGAGCGCGCGGGCCTCGGCCCACTTGACGCGGTGGTCGCTGGTGAGGACGCCCACGGGCCACTGCTCTTTGACGCCTCCAGCGAGCGACTTGACCTTATCCAATTGCCTGCAATCGCGTACACGTTAGGCGTCACGAGGGGCCTTGGGCCTGAGCAGTTGAACTCGAGTCGTGCAAAGGTACATCTCGATCTCAGGGACGGAGAGCAGCTGGTTCTGGGCATCGTAGACGTCGATGATGAAGAAGCGGTTCTTGTACGCCACCAACACCTTGCGTCTCGCCTCTGGAGAAGGAATCGCGTTCGCTAAGACGAATGACAAACAAAGGCCGAGAAAGAAGTACAGTACGCGTACCGGGGTCGTCTTGGTAAGAGGCCCAGTAGTCGGTCTTTACGTCGGGAATGCGGGTCGTGTTGAACATGAGCTTGTACATGTTCATACACATCGGGCCCTCCTTGGCCATGTCCGGTTGCAGTGTCTCGCTGGACGCATGGTGAGTTGGTCTCAGCCCCATGTAGAGGATTGAAAGGGCCCAAGAGGTCGTACTTGTGGAGCTGCTGCTCAAAGAGGACGGCGCCATGGATGAGCTGAGCCGCCCGCCGCGTCTGCGAGACGCGGCCAAAGCGTGGCTCCACGAAGTTAAAGGCGTAGCTCACGTTGATCACAACTGAGTCCTTGTAGTCCATGTAGGCCCAGCTGCCACGGCAGGACGGCACGACAGTGATGTTGGTTGATTTGTCGGGGCGCTACGTATGCAGAGGTGGCTGTGGGGGCGAACCTGTTCCACCAATCGATGAGCCAGCTCTTGCCCTCTTTCTTCTTGTCCTCGGCCCGTGCAAGCAGCTTCTGCTGGAGCACGGGGCCGGGGCCACGTAGGAAGCGCTCGGCCTCTTGCTTCGTCCTTTCAAGCTCTTGCGGCGACACGAGCAGACTCACGTTGTCCACGTACTTGGCCACCGTCGCCTCCAGTGCCGGCACTGGGAGTGATGGCAAGCGGCTCTGGTACTCGAATCTGTGTTTGCATTGTTAAGATTTGTGTGTAAAGAACCTCTTCATGGTGGGGTGAGCTCACGTTTTCCAAGTCTTCTTGGCTGCTGATGACGAAGCTCGCACAAAATGGGGACGAAGAAGAGACGCGGCCCCAGACGCTTCCCAGCCAAGGAAGCGCCGCCCACCATTGACGCTCGCTGTTGCCGATCGACGCAGCATCCTCGCTTGCTTTACAAAAATCTGGCCAGAGTTGCTAGCAACTCTGCCGGCTACACCAACGCGAAGTCTCGCCAAATTGCTCTTTCGCTTGCTTTTCGCCTCGACCGAAGCTCGGGCAAGCCCGATCGTGGTCGGTCAACACCGAGCCCAGACCAGACGGACAGAGAACACCGGCCGACGCCATTGCTTCATGATGAGCTGTGCAAGAAAGAAGAAAGAAAGGGAACACTAAAAGATACAAACGGTCGGTCAGTCAGAACCAGGCCAGAAGACCAGGCGGCTGGGCCTCCTGCAGGACACGTTGGAGGTGGACCCGCGCGGACGCGTCGTCCACCGGGTCGCGGTCCTCGATGAAGTCGGCCACCTGCCGCAGGACCGCATGGCGCTCGGTGTGGCCGTCGACGACCAGCACCCGCTGGGGCAGCTCGAGCACGCCCCGGTTGGCCTTGAGGTAGTGGGGCCAGACCACGCGATCAAAGTACCAGCCGGGCGTCCCCATCGTGTCGATCCTGCTCACGCGGCAAAAGATGAGGATGATGATGAAGAGGATGAGAAGAAGAACGACGACGCGAACGTGCCTTCGCTGGCGCGACGTGCTGCGGTCGACGGTGATGAAGATGTGCCTGTCGATGAGCGAGAGCACTTCCTTGTTATTGAACAGCAAGAACCCCTCGACGAGGATCATCTTACGCTTGGCCCCTGTTGAAAGCAACAAGAGGAACGGGATTAGCCCTGGCCAGAGGCCCACATGACGAGGCCGAGGCCGAGGCGACGCACGCAGGGACGGGTCTCGGCTCAGCACGCCAGCGCTGATGGCCCGCAGCGAGTGCTGGCGCCTGCGCATGGGCGACGAGGGCGCCGACGGTGGAGGCGAGCGGGCCCGGCGCGGCGAGGCCGGCGAGCCGGTGGACGGCCGCCGGGGCGTGGTCGGCGCTGAGGCGGATGAAGTCGTGGTGGACGAGGAGGAGTTGAGCCTCGCCTGTTCGGCGGCGCATCGCGGGCACATCAGCGTCTTGCGCTCGATCTGGCGGCGCAGGGCCTCGATGAACTCGTCCCACCGCAGCGAGCTCTCCACCTCCCAGTTGGCCACCATGCGCCGGCCCACCCGTATCTTCTCCATCTCCCTGGGCTGCACGTTGTTGTTATTATTATTATTTGCTCGTTATTCATCTGTGTTGGATTAACAATCAGATAATAAATCAAAAAGAAAAGAAAATACTAGTCATTGATTAATAAATAAATGACTACAAGTAAATCATAATGAAACGCACGTCTTTGAAGTAACGGTCGAGGTGGACAATCGTGCGTGGGTCGTAGGATTCGAAGAGGGGGGCGGCAGGAGCGGTCTCGCGCCCTCCACCCAGAGCACCCAGCAGGCCCAGCGAGAGGGTGGTCTTCCCGCTCCGCGAGGCGCCCGCTATGCCTACCACGAGGGGCGGCACGCAGCGACACGGTTCGTTCTTGAACACGTCAAAGTCGTCCTCCTCATCTACGACCACCAGCTCGGCCTCGGCTCGCTCCTTCAACCGTTGCCGCACAGCCGAAGAGAGGAGAGGCAGAGGTGGGATAGGAGGCGGTGCATGCGCTGTTCGTGGTTCGTCCATCACGGCGTCTTCTTGTGTGACACAACTTGTGTTGTGTTTGGTGCTGCCCGAGGCGTTGGGGACACAACAGGGAAAATAACCAACCTTTGTTTTCCCACCAACCACCATACGTATGGACGGTGAAGAGCGGCCGTTCTCGGCCAAGCCTGTCAAGGCGACCGCTCCGCAGCCACTGGCACCGCTCATCGTCACGCAGGCCGCTCCACGAGGTCGGTGCAAGCAGGCCACGAGGCCCTTATCTTCTTGTGGCTGACGTCAGCTCCTTCCCCCCCTTTCAATTTGTGCTGGCAGACCCGCAAGCGGTGGTGGCCATGGCGGCCTACGTGCGCCAGGGCGGGGTGTTTGCGCCCGACCTCATGCTCCAACACGCCCTGGAGTGCCGCTCAAAGCCCGCCCACGACGGCGAGCCGCCAGAAGGGGTAGTGGCGAACAAGAAGGCCAAGAAGATAAATCCAAAGAAAAAGGCCAGGCCTCAGCGCCCAGCTGGCGGTAGTGAAGGTGGACACGATCGACGAACACAGGCGCAGCTGCGCGCGGCCTCGGCTCCCATCATCCTTGCCCTCCTGCCCGACGTACGCTCGGCGGCTCTACGCTACGAGTCCAGCGCTGAGCTGACGCAGACGTACGCGCTTGTATGCAGGAACGGCTCTACGTGTGGGACGGCCATCATCGAGTGGCTGCCATTCATCTTGGTGGGCGTGACCACCTCCTTCCTGAGGAATACTCGTGCGCCACCTTTCCACAATGTTCAAGGCCTTCACGCCAACGTGTGTAGCGACATGACGTCGGAGTCTAAGCTTTGCGCCTTGCAGCACAATGCGCTGCAACTTCAAGTTCGTGCAGACTGGTGCGCACTCGTTGAGCTCTCTGTGCGACATACACGAGCAGAAGCATGCTAGAATCAACATCATCTTTTGTTGTACGCGGGTGTGCGTGTAGTGAGTTTCGCGACATGGTTTCTGACCCCGTTCGACCCGCGCGTGGAGCTGCGCGTGCCCGAGTTTGGGTCTTTCAAGGACGAAGTCGCTCATCTCCTCAAGAAGAAGAAGCAGCCTGAAGCTGAGGTCGAGGCCCCTCAATCCGGACCATGTGGGCCATGTGTGCATGATGTATGTAACCTCCTTTTTGTGCTTGCAGGTGATTGAGTGGATCATCAGCAACCGCCGCCGGTATGCGCTGCCGCGCACGTTTGAGAGCGTTGGAGAGATGGTCGCCCGCATGGAGTTGTCCTATGTTGATTAAACCAGCTGAAAGCCAATTCTCTCTCAACATCATTTGCAACAGACAAGATGTTCACCACCGCTGTGGTCATCGCCATCGCATCGTTCAGCGTTTGCGCACCAAACGTCGAGGCTTCGTCGCCGGCCATGCAGGACAGGATGTTGTAGCATTTGTGACATTCCAACAACAGCACAACAACGCCTTTAGCGCCGCACAGAGCCGTCGGCTGTCATGACTACAGCAGCGCTGCTGGCGGTGGTGATGACGACATGGTCGGGGACGAGCTTGCGGAGTGCGTCCATCCAGCCGCCGGACGCGGCCTCGAGGACCAGCATCTTGAGGCCGCGGGGCAGGTTGCCCGCGATCGTCTCCACGGACAAGTGCTGCATTTGCTGCAGGCACAGGCTGATGCGCGCGTGTGTAAGCGGTCAGCGATCAACCGATGTCCAATGGGGACGCAAGGCCAGGCCGTACCATTCGAGCGAGGCCGGCAGGTGGCGAAGGCCTTCGCCCTCGACGTGCCGCAAGTGGTTCAACTGCGCGCCGCCGCACACGCACGCGGGTCAGCCATTGGTGGCACGCACGCGCGTGTGCGGTGTATGTGTGCGCGGGGGCGGAGCGAGACCTCGAGTGAGACAAGGTTGGGCGGGAGGTGGCGCAGGTCGGCGTCGGCGATGTAGGAGCAGTAGGCCAGCTGCAGCTGCCGAAGGGCCGTGCAGCGGTAAAGCTCGTGCATGCCCGGCGCGCCGATGTCGACGTCGTCCAGGCGGAGCCACACCAGGCGCGGGTAGCGCGCCGCAAAGTAGCAAAAGGCGTCGTCCCCAAACTGGTGGTAATCGTCCAGCGTGCCCGACGATGACAGGCAGAGCTCCTCGAGCTGGCTCGGCAGCACGCCCACGCCCTTGTCCGTCACTCCCCTGGAGGCGAATGGCTGACGTCAGAGCAAGCACAGGGCAGACGAGCGGTCGCGGACGGGCGACGTACTCGGACGCCGAGAGCGAGAGGGCCCGGAGGCATGAGTACTGCTCGAGCACGGTGGCCTCCTTGTCGATGCTGATCATCGTGTAGTCGAGCGCGAGGGCTTCGATGCGCGGCGGGACGTCGTCAATGCCCTGGGTCGACAAATATCGTGCGAGCGTGAGCCAAAGGGATGATCATGAAGCCCCATCTGTGGCGGGCGGCATCGAGCGCACCGCGTTGGTGATGTTGGTGTCGCTCAGGCTCAGGTCCTGTAGCGTCAGCGGCAGATATTCGATGCACGCGTCTGTAAATTATTGTTATTTTTCTTCAATCTTTTAAATAAATCGATGATAATAAATATTCAATGTAAAGAAAAATCAAATAAATATCTAAATTCTGGCGTACCTGTGATCTGCGTGCCGGAGAGGTCAAGACGAACGAGGGAACGCGGCAGGTGGCGGACCATCTCGTCAACGACTCTGTGGGGGGATCAGATACTCGAGTCAAGGTTGTGGTGTGTGGGCAGGAGGGCGGCAGGGCGGCACCGGCAGTAGCTGAGGTTGAGTACGCGCAAGTTGGCGCAGTTGGCGGCCAGGAAGGGCAGCGCGAGGCGCAGGTGCTGCTTATGCTTCCGCGAGTCCAGCCGACAATGCGTCACCTGAGCCAGCCCGATCTGGTGATCACGCCGACGTCAGGCCAGGAAGACGCATGCGAGCGGACGACGATGATGAAGGGGCCGATGACCTTGCGCCACAGGCGACACACGAGGGTGGCAGGGCCTAGCGGGCCTGAGAAGACGTTGTTGCTGGCGCCTGTCGACCTTTGGCCTGCAAACGTAGCTAGCGCGTCGGTGATGGGCTGCGGCACGGCGAGGCCATGCGCCGGCTGCTCCTGACTTTCGTCTTGGCTCGCCTCAGAGGAAGTGTGCCTTTCTGGCTGGGGATGGTGGGTGGCACTGGCCGCTTCACCAACTGAAGCGGGTCTGGTCAGAGGGGCAGCCAGTCGTTCACACTGATTGAGGTAGCCCAAGATGTGCGTCCAAATCTCGGGCGGGAGCATGGCCAACCCATCGTCGTCGGTGGCAACAAGGGACTCCGGCCAGCCACCCGCACATTTTTGGCGGCGCTGGTTGTGCTGTGAGTTGGGTGCGCTACGACACCCTTCATCTAACGCTCCTACTTTACGCTTGTGCGGCAATTGTGGGAATTGTGTTGGTGTGAGAGATGAGAGATCCATTAAAGCTCGCAGCTCCTGCAACTGCTCATGCAGAGCAGAAAGGCGCAGAAGCACTTCCTCTTGCATGCAGGTTGAAGTATCGGACAAAAAGACAATCTCGCGGGCGCAACAAAAAAGACACAGGCTCTTGAGGGGATCGAACCCTCGACCTTCGCTTTACGAGAGCGACGCGCTACCACTACGCCAAAGAGCCTGCCTTACTCCGTCAAGGAAAATTAAATAACACATACTTTCTCCCTTAACGTATAAACTCCCGTTGGTCGTGCGTGCAAAGCCTGCAGCTTGGCTTGGCGTCACGCGCCGCTGGCGGGACTGGCGCCGAACGGCTGGAGACCGATGGCATGGCGCATCATGGCCAAGAGTTGGCTGTCCCCTCTGCGGGTGACATACGTGGTCACTCCCCGCAACGCTTTAGTTGGCGCGAGCTTACCGTAGTACTGAGCCGCGAGTTCGAGGTGCGTGTGTTAGGTGCCTACCAGTTGGTGCCCGCAACCCAGAAAGTTGTCAGCTGACGGTGGCCGTGGTCATCAAGTTGCCGTCCACGGCGTCTTGGTCAACGTTTTCCCGCCAAAAAGCGCGGGCTTCATTGGGCAGAAGCCGCTACGCAAAAAGACCAGCGGATGATTTGACTTCTTCCGGGAAACCATTTTTCATTGGCAAAGCGCCACTTGCCCGCTTTTCAAGCCAGCCAGCGACCAGTTCAAGTCATTCCCCACATTCCAAGCCAACGTCTACCGAACGTCTCTCGTTCCCGCCCTCTGGCCCTCGGTACCAAGATCAAGAGATCGCTCCATGCACCATTCTACTCTGCCCGCGACGACGACTACCCCGCCGGGGTCGCCGCCGAGACCCTCTACTCCGCCGCGTGCGCATGAGCGCTATAGCGAGCACGTACAAAGGGGACCGCCTAATGCGAAGGAGCAGTACCTCCTCGAGAAGATCAACAAGAAGAGGGCTCGCCACACCTTCGAGGCTAGCAACGATGGCGACATCCTGAAAGCTGCTCAACACCAGCCATCAACGATCAACATTAACGAGCTGGGGCCTCAAAGCTTCCATCAGCGCGCGAAAAAGAAGCTTGCTCGTCGCCTCTCGTTCAGCGGATGTGAAGATGATGAACCCAAGGTTGCCGACGTCGTTGATCAACTTCGCGCGTCAGGCGTTGTGTCAGCTGATTGCAAGCAGTTAGTACCCGGCCTGACCCACGAGGAAGACGACCGATGCTACGACAGCGATAAAATGCACAGGAAGGAGGAGTGAAGTCAACCGACCACGCCTACGAGTACCTTGCTGCGAGTTCAACCATCTTCGACCGCAGTCGTTTGTAAATGCCAGAGCGATGTACATAGAACACGAGACTACAGACGCGATCGGACGATCAAGAACCCGCCATCAACTACTTCTACCCTTTCCCGGATCAATTTGTACAAACAAGCGCAATGTAATCATTAAACGTCACAGCGCCACCTTCCTTGGCCCTTACCACCACCATCGCGAATCTCTTGCGCCGATTCGTTGCCCCGAAGAAACGGCGCCAAAAACGTTGTTGCTTCCCGCCATTTTTGGCTGCGGTGCGTGGGCACACCCAGACTGGGCTCTACGAAGGGTGAGCCACGCAGTCAGCTTCTTTTTTGGGTGTGGTGCTTAGTCGAGGTGTCTCATCTGCCCATCGCACGGGCCGCCTAAAATGAACTCGCGGGTTCGAATCCCGCCGCCTCCAAACTCAAGGAGGCGTGGCCGAGTGGTCTAAGGCGTTGAACTTAAGATTCAAATTTACTTCGAAACTGGCGTAGTCCGTGTGAGTAAGTGGCAAAGCCTTCGGGCTCCCGAGGCACCTGACGCGACCACCATCCCTTCTCTTTTTTGCTGTTTGCCCCACGGGCGAAGTCTATTCCTGGCGGCGTGGAAAGGCCCATCGCGCGAGCAAATGATTCCTGGGACAATCAGCACAAGGTCTCTTTGCCACACCCAACACATCAGTGCAGCCACAAACGGCACTGATCTTGAGCTGGGTGATGGGGAAGGAATACACAACAAACATACTCATTTATTATTATCTTGGTACATACTAATTCATAAAGTCTCACACGGTGCCAACGTGGTACTTGAGGTGAGCCACGTTGACCGCGGAGATGGTGCTGGTGAGCATGTGGCCCAGGTTCTGGGTGAGGATCGCCAGCTGCTGCTCGGCATCGGGGTCGGGCGTGGTCGAGGCGGCCTTGACCGACGCGAGAATCTTGAGCTGGATCGAGTAGTTTTGCAGCGCCTGCATGCTCTTCATTAACCGTTCCTTCAGCTCCGGGTCCGGACACCTGTCGGCCATCCCCTTGACGTCTGTCGACCTCCGGCTGTGAGCACACACGCACACAACACACGCGCGCGCGACACACGGTGCTGGCACGCACCGACGGAGAGCGCGCGGACAAAGGTGGAGATGGCGCGGGCCGAGATGAGGAACTGCTGACGGTGGCCGCCCTTGCAGGCGTCGGCCAGCTTGGCGAGCTCGTTGCCGATGTTGGCCGTGTGTCGGCCCGTCGTCGCCTCGCCGCCAGTCGCGCGCGACCTCTGTCGATCCCATGCGCGCGGCAACGCGTGCTGCGCGTGTGAGCCCAAAAAACACAGCCACAATTGTCTGAGCGCGGTGTGCGTGTGTGCGGTCGCGTGTGTGCGGTGGGGCCAGGACGAACCTTCTGGAGGTTCTCGGCGACTTGGTTGATGCAGGCCTCGAGCGAGGTGCCCTTGGGGACCGACGCCAGGGCGAGCTCCTCGAGGTCGCCGATAAGCGCGCTCATCGAGGGCGCCGGGCCGGTGGCGGCCGCCGACTTATTGAGGCTCTCGCTGGCGACCCGATCGAGGTCGCGCAGGAGCGAGTCGAGGTCGAACGCCGCCGCGGCCTTGCCTGTCGCCGTATCGCGGTTCTTGTAGGCCTGGACGCTGACGTCTGAGGCGAGAGCGTTCAAGTGGTTGGCCAGCGCGTTGGCCGCGTCGAGCAGGCCGCGCGCGTCCATCTTGCGCGGCCGCACTGCCGCGATGATGGCCGTCGCCGCCGCCTGCGCCAAAATAAAGAAAAACAAAGTCAGTTTGACCACCAAAAAACGAAAAACGAAAACGAAGCGGAGGTGGGGGGAGTGGATACAAAGTTGGTCTTGTGGACGCTGTCCTTGGTGTCCGTCTTGATGACGTCGACGGCCAGCTTCATCTGATGCGCCGCGTCCTCGAGCGCTTGCTGCTTCTGCTTGTCGGCCGGGCTGGCGGCGGCGTCGCGCGAGGCGCGCGTGAGGTTGAGGAACAGCGCGTCGAGGTCGTTCATTGCCGCGTTCAAGGCCTCCTTGTCCTGCGGGCTGTGCGTCCGCAACGTGGCCTGCCGGCGATTGGCCAACAAAAACAAAATAAAATAAAATAAAGTAATTCAGTATTTCGGTAAATGTTAGTCAACCACGAGAAGAAGGAGGAAGAGAAGGAAGAGGCGCACCTCGGCGGCGATCTTCTTGAGCTCCTCGTTCTGGTGCTTGACGCGGTTGAGGGCGGTCTCCACGCCGGGCTTGTCGCCGCGCCGGGCGAGAGCCTGGAGCACGGTGAGCTCGGCCATGTCGCGCATGGCCGCGCGGTCGGTCGCCGTGGCCAGGGTCGGGTGCAGCGCGTCCTGAAGGTTGGCGATCGCCGATCTGGAGCCCGCGAGCGTCCGCTCGAGCGCGTCCAGCTTCTCCTCGTTGCCCGGATTTTGCAGGGATTCTGGCACACGGCCGAGCAACCGAGAGCATGACGTCAGCAAACGAAGAAACATAAATAAATAGAATAGTCGAATTGAACATATAAAAAGGCGTACCTTTTACGGCAATGACTTGGCGCGGGAGGAGGTTGTCGAGTTCGGAGACCATCTCCAGCAGCTGACGCTTGCGGGCGGGGTCCGTGGAGCGCTCGGCCTCGGCGCGGGCCTCCTCTGTCAGCTTCTTGTGGTTGGCCGCCATCGCTGTAGTCATCATCATCATCATGCCGTCAGCGTCAATCCCAAGAAGCATTTTCAAAATAAAATTAAATAAATATAATTTTACAATGATAAAACAAATAAAAATCAAGAAATATGTGTACTCTTGGTGGCCTCGGCGAGCTCGCGCGGATCCTTGCGCTTGACGGCGGCGCTGAGGCGCGAGAGCGTGGCGTCCTGTGTCTGGGCCTCGGCCACGCTGTCGGCCTTGAGGGCGTCGGTGATGGTGTTGATGGAGGAGGCGAGGCCACGAGCGGCCTCGGTGAGGAGCGCCTGCGACTTGCGGTCGGTCGGGTGGCGCGCGACGGTCAGGGCATGCGGCCGGATCTGGCCCAGGAGGCTCTCGAGCGAGGCCACGGCGTCGCGCAGGCCATCGCGCGAGCGCGCGTCGTTCTCAAAGGCCGAGGCGTCGCGCGTGCGGCGGGCCAGCTGCCCGACCATGGTCTCGATGTCCTGAAGGGCGCCCAGAGCGCGCGGCTCGTCTCCGGCCTGCGCCGCGGCGTTAAGCCTCTCCATGTCCTCGGCCAGCCGTCCGGCGGCGGTCAGCGCCGTCATCTCCACTGTCGGGACCAGCTCGCGCTCGCCCTGCTCGAGCACTGACAACATCAGCTGGGTCAAGTCGGCCAGTTCCTTCTTGGCTGCCGCGTCCCTGTTCCCGTCGCCCGCGACGTGAGCCACAACAATCACGAGCATGATGATAAGGATGATGATGATGATGAAGACAACGATGATCAACATGAACGTACGAGGGATTCTGAGCGAGACGGCGCGCGGCGCGGACGGTCTCGGGCAGAAGGCGCTCGAGGTCGGTGATGGCGTCGAGGATGCGCTTCTTCTTGTTGGGGTCGCCGGTCTCTTCGGCCCCCCGGCGCGCGCGCTCGATGAAGGTCTCCTGGGCCATGGCGGCCTTGCGGGCCTCGGTCTCGATGCCCTGCAGGTTGCCCCGGCGGGCCTCCTGCTCGAGATCGCACAGCGCCTCCTTCTCCCTCATCCGCGACTGCGCCACCTCCTCCTCGAGCGACATTGGTCTCGACCTCTCTGCATTCCACACAAAAATTAATTTCATTTTCATTGTAAATATTGAACTAGAATAATTAAATATTAAATAAAAAGAAATAATAAAAAAAACATACCGAGAATTTCGAGGGGCATTTGGCTGCGGGAGATGACCTCCTCGAGCTCCTCGATGGCCTTGCGGTCGTTGGGGTTGCGGTTGAGGCGCTCGCAGAGCTCGTGGATGCGCGGAACGACGGATTCGAGATCGGCCGCCGCGCGGGACACCTCGCGCTCCTTTTGGCTGCGGTAGCTCGGGTCCACGCTTTCGGCCAGGTCGTACACGCGGTCCTCGAGCCGCTTCACGTACTCCTCCACGTCGGCCTGGGCGCGCTTATCGGTAGGCGACTTGAGGGCGGCTCGCGAGTACTCCCGCACGAGCACCATCAAATTCTCCAGCTCGTTCACCGCATCCTATAAAAGTTGATTATTCAATTTGTTATTAATTATAAATACAAAATTTAGCTTTTGAAATGGCACATATAAAAATAAAGTGAATAAAACATAAGTAATATAAATAACGAACCCGGAGCGCGTCAGAGTTGGGGTGGCGAGAGGCCTCGGCCCGGGCGTGCTGGGCGATGACGTCGTTGTCCTGCTCGAGCTGCTTGAGCGTCTCCTCGGCGCCGCGCGCGTCGCCTTCATCAATCCGCGTGCGGGATTGTCAGTCAGCCAGGCTGAGTTCAAGGCAAATTTTTTGTTGGGGAGGGGAGAAAGAGCAAGACAGGCGCACCCTTCTTGACCTGCTCGAGGAGGCGCTTGAGGTTGGCCGCCTCGCGCTCGGCGGCCTCTGACACCTTGTCCTTGGCCTCGGGCCGGATGGCAACCTCGAGCGAGTTGAGCAGCCCCGTGTAATCGGCCAGCGAACTGCGTGGCGGTGAACTCGTCAGGCCTCTCATTCTCACCGCCAGCCATGGCGGTGGGCAAGAGGAAGGAAGGAAGAAGGGGAAGTGACGCACTTGTCAAAGTCCTTCTTGGCCTGAGCGTCGTTGGGGTTGGTGGCGACAGCGAGCGAGGCGGCCACCTGGGAGGGCAGCATGCGCTCGAGCTCGTCGACGACGGCGAGGATGGCCTTGCGGCGCGTCGGGTCGTCAGTCTTGCGCGCCTGGGCGCGGGCCTGCTCGGCCAGCTTGGGCGCCCGGCGGGCGAGCGACCGCGCGGTGGCAGCGATGACCTGCGGGTCGGCCGACTTGGCGGCGAGGGACAGCTTCTCGACGGCGCGCTCCTGCTTCTCGGCTTCGGCCAGCGGCACGGCCTTAGAGGCCTCCATCACCTTGTTGGTCGCGGCGACAATCCTGTCCAGGTCGTCGCTGAACGCCTTGAGGGCCTTCTTGTCCTTGGGGTTGGCCAGCGCCGCCGCGGTCAGCGGCCGCAGCGAGCCCAGCAACGCGTCGAGGTCGTTGATCGCGTCGTGCAGGCCCTGTGTTGGAAATAACCTCATAAATTCTACGTATTATCATAAAAAAGGACAAGAATGCAAAGCATGCGTGCCTTCTTGGACTTCTCGTCGCCGGAGCGGATGAGCTCGCCCCGGGCATTGTTGGCGATAGTGCGCATGGCGTCCTCCAGCTCGGCCAGACTCGCGTCGCTCTGCGGCGCGTCGGCCCTCTGGACAGCCGTGCGGAGATGCTCGACCGCGCGGTTCTCCTTCTCGAGGGCGGCCACCAGCGCGCCGGCGCCCTCAACGGGGTTCATCGCGTTGGACAGATCGTCGTATGCCGCCACGAGCTGCCTGTTGGCCTGCATTTGATGACGATGGTGATGGGCTTGATCAAGCCACCGCAGAAACAAACAACAAAGGGCGTCAAGTGGCAGTAGGTGACGTACATCCTCGAGCTGCTGGCGCTTGACGGGGTCGTTGGGGTCGGCAGTGGCCTCCTTGGCGGCCTGGATCTGGCGGGGCACAAGCATGTCGAGCATCTCGAGCGCGTCCAAGATGTCCCTCTTCCGATCCGGGTTGTCCATCTTGGCGGCGCGGGCGCGGGCCTGCGTGGCGAGCTTAGGCTGCTTCTTTGCCAGCATCTTAGCGGCCATTTCGACGGCGTGAGCGTCGCCGGCGAGGGCGGCGCTAGCCAAACGCTCGGCCTCCCGCGTCTGCTGGTTGGCGGCGTTGGCGGCGGCCTCGTCCGGGCTGTAGGCCATGATGTGGAGCACGCCATCTGCCACGTCCCGCAGCTGCTCGCTGAGCTCCTCGAGCTTCGCATGCCGGGCCTTGTCCTTGGGGTTGGCCACGGCCTCGCGTGCGGCGATCATCTGTAGAGGCAGCAGGCGCTCGAGCTCCTCAACGGCCTCGAAGATGCCTCGGCGCTGAAGTGGGTCATCGGCCTGCTGTGCCTGTCTTCGGCCCTCCTCACCGAGCCTACTGCCGCTCACAGCTACACCCAGTTTATCGTTAAAAATCAAGCAACGCTAATTTTGCATTGATTATTAAAATGAAAAAGAAAGAATGAATCGATAAATAAATAATGGGGAAAAAAAAGAGTACCAAGGTTGCGGATGGCAGCGGCGGCGCGGGTGGTATCCTCACGCTTGACGGCGTCGAGGAGGCGGTCGAGCTCGTCGAGGCCCTGGGCCACGGCCACAGCGGCCTTGTCCTTGGGCGCGGGGACGGCCTTGCGGGCAACGTCGTCGACGGCCTCGTTGAGCTGGGCAGTGAGCTCACCCAGGGCCTTCTTTGCGGCGGCGTCGCGAGGCTTTTCCTTGGCCTCCTTGGCAGCCTTGACCTGCATAGGCAGCAAGCGTTCGAGCTCGTCGAGCGCGTTGGAAAGCTCCTTCCGCCTGTGCGGATCGAGCCTGAGCGACTGCTCCTCGCGACCAGCCCGTAGCAGCGCGTCGTTGGCCTGCTGCAGGCCCTTGATGGACTCCTCGGTCTCGCGCGGGTCGCCACGGTTGAGCGTGTCGGTCAGCGCCGCAATCTTCTTTTTCTCGCGCTTGGCCGCCGCGGTCACCGGCGCGGCCGAGTCCACGGCGCCCTCGATCTCGGCCATCTTCAACAGCACCTGGTCTGTCAGCGCCTGCAGATGATCGGCCTTGGCCTGGTCGCGCGAGTCGTTGGCCAGCTCTGACTCACACGCAACGGGCGTGACGTCAGCAGCCAACTTAAACCTAAAGCTGCACTAGGGGGAAGGGTACCGTTAGCGGCGTTGATCTGATCGGGCAGAAGGCGCTCGAGTTCGTCCACTGCAGCGAGCAGCTCCTTGCGCTTGACGGTGTCGTCCACGCGCATGGCCTTGGCGCGGGCCTGCTTGGCCAGCTTGATGTTAGCCCGCGTGAGCCGCTTGGCCGCGTTGTCGACTGCGTTTCTATCGCCGGCCTTGGCCGCTGCGAACAGCTTCTCGCTCTCCTTGTCGCCCCTGTCATAAATTATAAATAATTATGACATTAAAATAAAAATCATAGAATTGAATTAGGGTACGCACTGATTGGCAGAGGCGACGATTTCGCGCTCGCCGGTCGGGTCGGCCAGAGCCTCCATGATGGTGAGGGTCGCGTTGGCTCGCTGGCAAGTGTCGACGAGATCGTTTTGGGCCTGCTTGTCGCGGGGCGCCTTGACTAACCGCCGGGCGGCGGCCACCTCGAGAGGAACGAGTCTGTCGAGCTCGGTCAGAGCCTCGAGGACGTCGCGTCGCGTCATTGGGTCGTCGACCTCAGTCGCGCGGGCCTCGACTCGCCGCCGCAGCGTGCTCGTGGTTTCTTGCAGGTCCGCCAACGCGGCGTCGAGCGCGGGGCCGTCTGATTATGTGCCGACACACATGCTCAGCACTGCAACGGTGATGGTGGGCGATAGGGTCAAAAAAGGGAGCCGTACCGCCCTTCTGGGCGGCGTTCTTGACCATCTCGCTCTGGCGTCGGTGGTCGGCAACCATAGCCGCCGTCGCGGCGCCCGGTCGGAGAATGTCAGCAATATCGTCGTACTTGTCCCGCAGGCGCTTGTTGGTCGCGTGCAGCTCGCCCTGCTTCTTCGGGTCCGTCAACGTCCTGCACTCCAGCCCGCACCGTCAGTCAATGGCCTGCAGGCCGTGGTCGAGCGGTGTGACTCGAATCACATGGGATCTGGTGTATGGTCTGGTACCGCTGGGTGAGCTCGCGGGTGAGCGGGACCAGCTGGTCGAGCTCATCGAGGGCCGACATCAACCGCCTCTTGCGTGCGGGATCGTCGAGCGTCGATGCCGCAAAGGCCGCACCGGCATGGAGCTCCCTGTTCATGTCGTCGAGCTCCTTCAAGGTCGCCGCCGCCACCTTGTCATCGGTCCGGCGGGCTGCAGTCGAGCGCCGTCAGACCATCAGACTCAAGCAACCAAGGCGGGGGTGACTGAGGGAGGCGAACCGGCAGACTCGAGCTTGTCAACAAGGCCCACGGCACGGAGAGCCACCAGCGCGACGGGCTCGTCGGCCAGGTCCTGCGAGGGGGCTTTGTGGCCCGGGGCCGGCTTGGGCGCCGCAAAGATGGTGTCCAGCGCCTGCTTGTCGCCCTTGGTGGCGGTCTTCAATCGCTCCAAATCCTGCACACGGGTCCAGCACGTGTTAGCGGCCTGGGCTTGGGCCTACGGGCCTGGGTTGTAAGGTGGCACCTCATTGACGGTCTGGAGGTCCTCCTGGAGCGGGTCGGTGACTTTCTTGATGTGGGCCTTGACCTTCTCGAGCTGGTCGTTGAGCGCACGCTGGCTGGCGTCATTGTTGGGATTCTCGAGAAGCTTGTTGGCCGCCTGGATAAGCTCGTCGGCATCCTGCTGGAGGAGACCTCCGGTCTCGGCCAGAGAGGCCTGGAGGAGGGGCGAGTCGGTGTCGACGGCCTTGGCCTTGACGTACTCGCCCAGCTGGTTGGCGCGCGTGGCGGCCTCGCCAGCCAGGTCGGCAAAGCCCTGCGGGTCGGTTGTGGCCAGCTTGGTGTCGAGGCGGTTGAGCGTGTCGTTGGTCTGGTCCGAACAGGCGAACAGGCGGTAGAGGTCGGCGCCGTAAACGATCTGCAGCAGGATAATTGTCTTGCCGGCAATGATCTTGCAGCACTCGACAAGCTGGCTCCAGCCGGCCTGGCGGTCACGCGCCGTGGCGACGGCCTGCACGGCCTTGATCATGGCCGTGGCCGCCTGCTCCACGCCGTCAGAGGCGGCGAGGATCTGCCCGCTGATGTCTGGGAAGTCGCTGTACTCCTCCTGAGCCAGCGCACGCGCCACGTTCACTAAGGTGCCCGCCGCTCCACCAACGGCTGACGCTGCCGTGGGCAGCGTGGGTGGCATCTCGGCGTTCTGCTCCTGGAGCGCGACGACGAGCACTACCATCTGCGCCACGGCATCCGACAGCGTTTCCGTGATCTGTTGTACTGTTGTTGTGGCGGGAGACGAAACGTGTCAAGGCTCATTGCTGGGGCAGACAACTCTCAATCGCGGGAAATTTAACAAGGGAAGAAGATTGGCATTGAAAGCGTTTGCGGGACAGATTGGCAAGGCGAGAGAAGGAGACATCGATGAGAAGGAGATTAACGAACCAATTTTGGCTACGCTGCCCTGCTGTTCCATTTCGGGGTCGTAAAGAAGAAGCGAACGGGTAACCTGGTTCTCTGGACTCCTTCTATACGCCTATGCGAATAGAAGAGGAGGCGGCCCTCGACTTCGTTTACAGAGAACAACACACACTACTTACCTCTTTGGTAACCGCCACGATACTAACTTCGCCAAGCAGGCGGCCGTTCGTCGGCAGGACACCACTACACTTGGAATTCAAAGCATGCCTTAACGAACACATGGCGCACTCTTTTGCATATTTGAGGTGGTGTTGCTGTATCGCCACCCTGGGCCGTGTGCGAGGTCGTTGGCCAGCAAAACCAGCAACCTGATCAGGATATTCGTTGTCTTTGTTTGGTTCTAACTCAAGGGCCTCACGGACGTCATTTTTGTTCTTCTTGGCTTTTCTTTGCTTTTTTGTTCTTCTTTTTCGATACGCTCATGCAGCACAGCGAGGCTCCGGAGTGGGAGGTTCCTCTCGGGCTTAGCGAGGAGGACCGGCAGCAGCTGCGCCGCATCCTCGCTGCCTTCCCGCGTGTGGCCTTCGCTGCCGGCTACGGCTCTGGCGTCGTGCCCCAGGCCGACGTCACGAAGCTCGCCAAGGTCACCCCCGCACCCTTAAATCAACAGCTGTGCATCTTTCTCACTTTCTTTGTGCTGCAGAAACCGATGAAAGACTTCATCTTTGCAGTGGAGGACTCGCGTCAGTGGCACGACGCCAACATCGCAGCCAACGACGCACACTACTCAGGCGTGGCATGGCTGGGCAGTGGTGCCGTCGCCTACTTGCAGGAGGAAGTCGGCGCAGCCATTTACTACAACACTCACGTCCAACTGCTGGACGAGGTTAGTGCCCTGTCCTCTCTCCAAAGGACCACCATGGTGTGGAGCCTCACGCACCTCACGCACGACAGGAGATCAAATACGGCGTCATCAGCACCAAGCACCTGGTCTCCGACCTCCTCAACTGGGACACCCTCTACGTCAGCGGGCGGTTGCAGAAGCCCGTACTGTGCCTCGTTTGCCCAAGACACACGAGTTTGATGATTGAGGCTGACCTCGCCAGGCGCCGTCTCCAGTTCGTGGTGGTGCAGGGGAACGACGAGATCTTGGAAGCCAACGGAGCTAACCTCGAAAGCGCACTGAGCGCGGCCTTGCTCCAGCTGCCTGACCGAGTGCCTCAACGCCAGCTCTGGGAGACCATCGCCGGCCTGTCCTACACGGGTGCGCCCGCCTTGTCGACCATCGTCGTGCTGCTTCTTGTTGTTGCTGAGTGCATTGGACTCACGCTTTGTCATGTGGCAGGCGACTTCCGGATGAAGTTTGGTGAGAATCCCAACAAGGTGAAGAACATCGTGACTGACATGAACAAGGAAGCGTTTCGGCTCATGTACCGACCGAGTTGCGACAAGTTGAGCCACCTGCTGCGGCTTGAGGAAGACGAAGACGTCGTGGTCCAGGACACAAGCCGGACCGCGCGCCAGGACCTTCTGCTGCGACTGCCAGCAGGGCTAAAGGCCGCCGTGGAGCGACAGGGCGGACAGTCGTTGGTGGAGCTCGGCGGCGCTCCGGCGCAGGCCGTGGCGGCCGCTGTGGCCAACGGTATTGGTACCATCGTCAAGTCCTCCTCGCGCTCGCAGAGCCTCAAGGGTACGCAAGAATGCGCACAGTACAAGCCGAGTTGGGCCAACAGCTGATCGCTTGTTGAACACGGCGCGCAGGTATTCTGACGGCGGGTCTGGTAAAGACGGTCGTCTACAGCGCCAACAAGATCGCCAAGATGCGAAACGCCACCAGCAAATAAAGACTTTATTTATTTTACGGTTTAATGCCACACATTCCAAACAGCTTTGCCGAGCCTGTTGAGGCAACAGAGCAAAACACAACGCAGATTTGAAAGACTTGAGCAACATGCAGAGGTGCAGCGGCCACTTGTTTGAAGGGGAGGGGACAGGTCAGTGCCACTGTTTGGTCTCACAGTCATCGTTTCATTTGCGTAATGCATCGGCAGGTGCTCGTTTTGCAACAACTCGATTCTCGACTTTGAGCAACCGGTCAAGGAGAACAACAGGATCTATCACCAGAAATGCTACAACCAGTCTGTTGGTATATTTCGCCACCCCCCTTGACGCCCTTCTAGCGTTTGGCTTTACGTGACCGACACGCTTGTTTGGGGGGGGGGGGCAGGCTCGAGGCAGACCATCGACAAAACAAAGGAGCTGAAGCAGAGCTGGCGGAAGACTTTGACAAGCAGCCCAAGGTCATCGGCTCGGTGACCCTCGACGAGGGTCGAGGTTTCGTCATCGATCCCGTCACTGTACGCGCCTTCTTCCCTCCCGCCCACCGTGTAGCGAACAGTCCTGACCTGTTGTACGTTGGTTGATTGGCCCTTCAGGGCCAGAGAAAGCCCTCCAACCGACCCGCAGGTCAGCCCACCCACGGCCCGGCCGGCGTGCGGACCCAGCCCGGCCTGCAGCGCCCGTAGACGAGGCCCCGCGCCCAGTCTTGTGATGGATATCCCCAAGCCAGGCCACTTGTACAGCGTACACAGAGAAGGGAGGATGACGTGGCACGAGTTGTTTGGTGGATACAATAAAATAATTAATTTTATTTCTTTGATCCACGAAGAAGACAAAGAAAGATGGAGGAGTGGCTGTTGTACGTTATTCTTGCCGTCGTTGTTGTGCTGACTTCCGCATGGTTCCTGCGGCCAGCGTCAGGTTCGCCGGCCTTCCAGATTCCCAATTCATTTGCCAAATCTTTTTAGTTCCGTTTCGATTTTTCGAAAGCGATTGTGCTCAACAGAGTCTCTTCATCGTTCAGGCTCCTCGCCCAAGGTCCCGGAGGGGAAGGGCAAGACCGCGCCGGCACCGAAGAAGGCGGCGCCCGAGCGGAGGAGCTACACCGCGGAGGAGGTGGCCAAGCACGCCTCACGCGACGACTGCTGGGTCATCATCGAGGACAAGGTCTTGTAGCACCTTCCTCTTCCTCCTTATGCATGTCATGATCGTGTTTGAACTGGTCCGTGGTGCACACCGCAGGTGTACGACATCACGCCCTATGTGGACGAGCACCCCGGCGGCGACGTCATCCTGAACAACGCCGGTGGCGACAGCACGGCGGGCTTCCTCGGCGCTCAGCACCCGATCGTGCGGGTGCGCGAGATGATTGAAGAGTTCTACGTCGGTCCGCTTCGTCGCGAGTGAAGCCGCTTGACGCCTTCAAGTCGTGGCACGTAAGTAAAATAAAAAATAAAAAAGAAGTGTCTTCATTTCATTAAAGAAAGATCAGATGGAAGGGAGTCAGGCGACGGCAGTAGTGGGTGAAGCGATCCATCACCATGTCCCCCTAGAGGAGCACAAAATCATTCTCGTGGGTGATCTGACCGCCGACGCGACCCTCAAGCTGCTACGTGATCAATTCACAAACCTACCGCAGATACTGCAAGAACTCGCCACACAGCGATCGTGCGAGTTCTGGGTGTACACTATCGTCATCTCGCTCTGCTTCTACATCTTTTACCGATTAATCGAAGTACGATCTGAGACGAACAACATCTGGGAGATCGCCTCGAAGGAGCGGAAGAGTGCGCCCAGCTGACCTCCTGTCAACTCTCTGTTGTTGCTAATGGACAATCCATCGCTGCATCGTGTGGCAGTCGAGGCCAGAATCGCCGAAGAGGAGAAGGAGGAAGAGAAGCAAAAGGACAAGCTCGAACGACACAAGCTGCGCGAGCGCAAGCAGCGTCTCCTTCAAGGTACGCCCTCCGTTCAGTGGCACACACGCTCACACGCGGTCCCGTGCTGAGACAACCCGCACGTGCGCGTGCAGAGCTGCATCCGTCGATCGTCAAGCTGCAGCTTGAAGAGGACGCCAGGAAGAAGATCGCCGAGCTGTCCCTCCGTGTGGCCCCAGGGACGGGCAAAGGTGAGAAAGGTGAGAAGAAGAAGAGCAACCAGCCCGGCACCAACAGCAAAGAAGAAGAAGAGAAAGAAGCCCACCACGTTCATTGGGCTGACGCCGAAGCAAACGGCGACGCCAACGCCGCGGTCCACACCGACGATGACGACGATTTGGACGCGGGCCTCAAGCCAAAGACGCAGAAGAAGCGGGTCAAGAACCGACGGCGACGGCTCGCGCGCAAGCTGGCACGCGCCAACAGCGGCATTACCGACCTCGGCTGTTGACGGGTTCTCGACAGACTGTCTTTTGTAAAGTCCTCTTCTTCATGCACTAAATTATGCGTATATTTGTTTTGTATTTTTTTAATGTTTTTTAAAATTTGTTTTGTATTTTATTTTTATCCACAATTTCCTACTCGTCTGGCGCCCGGTGGAGAAAGTCGAGGAGGGCCCGACGGAGCGCGGGGATGTCCTCCTCGTCGTAGGCTTCTTCGTGAGGGACGAGGCCCAGGTTGCGCGCAGCGACGAGGATGTGATGTCGACTACACGACGCCACGAACTTGTCGGTGAGC
Organism: Acanthamoeba lenticulata; assembly: GCA_002179805.1. NCBI lineage: Eukaryota > Discosea > Longamoebia > Acanthamoebidae > Acanthamoeba > Acanthamoeba lenticulata. Next base: position 39,515 of record NAVB01000706.1, read on the forward strand.
CCGACCGTCGAGCAATAGAGCACGCGCGGCTTCCCGGCGTAGCGCCTGCCCGTCAAGGTCAACAACAACAACAACATAAAGAAGAAGAAGAAGAGGAGGAAGAAGAAGAGCAATGATGACGAGGATGATGAAGAGAACGCACGCGACGCCGTCGGCAAAGATGGTCTGCTCCTCGGCAGTCCAGGTGTCCCAGATGATGAGGAAGCGGAGGCCGCGCGTCTTGGCTGATGCGATAAGGCCCTCCAGTTGTCGCGTCTCCTCCTCGGCCCGCCGCAGCCTCTGCGCCCGCTCCTCCCATTCGGCCCGGTCCTGATGTCCACATCGTAGGGTCATCGCCATCATCATGGTCGTCATCAGCATCATCAGCACCATCAATAAATAAATAAATAGGAAAAAATCCAATATATATATAAATATATATAAATATAAAAATCACATAAATCAGCACGTACCGCTTGAGGCATCTTCTGTACAAACTTGGCGATGATGTTGTCCAAGTTGAGCGCCCGGACTGGGCTTCGCGTGACCTCGTGTCGGCACATGGGACACGCCTGCAGCGCCCGACCCAAGCACGTGTGCGTCAGTTGTGCTGTTGTTGCTGGCTTGTGGCGGGGACGAGGCGGCGGACCGGCTTTTGGGCCAGCCAGCCCTCGAGGCAAGAGGCGCAGAACGAGTGCGAGCACTCCAGGGTCATGGCCGACACCATCAGGCTATGGCAAATGACACACAAAAACTCCTCCTCGAGCTCCGCTCGTCGCAGAACGGCGGTGTCCTCTTCGTCCACATCCTCCTTCTCCTTCAAGGCCTCTGTCTCGGCTGCCGCCTTGACCTTGGCCTCGGCCTCGGCCTCTTCCTTTTCTTGCTGCGCGCGTTTGCGGGCCTCGAGGCGCTCGACCTCGAGTTGGGCGCGCTGCCGCTCGAGCGCCTCGCGCTCTTGGGCCAACTGCGCCTCCCGCGCCCGGTGCTCCAGCTCGAGCCGCTCGCGCTCTTGGACCAGCCGCCGCGCCTCATCTTCGCGCGCGTCCCGGTCCCGCGCAAGCTCGGCCTCCCGCGCCTCAGCCTCGGCCTTTAGCCGCTGCGCCTCGGCCTCGGCCTCCCTCAGCCTCTGCTCCAGCGCCTTTGCCGCCGCGGCGGCTGCGGGCCGCTTGGTGCGCTTGGCCTCTGGCTCGGCCGCGTCCAAGTCTCTGCTCTCGGCCTCGTGTTCGCGCTTCTGCGCGGCCAGCGGCGGCGCGGCAGACACCAAGCGGCACACAAATTTGAACTCGGGCTGGGCCGCCGTCAGGGCGGCGCCGGGCCCGGACAAGCCGTCCTCGCCAAACACGACCTCGTCGCCGTCTCTGAGGTCGGCCTGCTCGATACGGATGCCGTTGACGAAGACGCCGTTGACGCTGCGGCAGTCGGTGATGGTCCAGCGGCCGTCACTCGCGGCGGTGATCGTGGCGTGCAGGCGCGACACCATGAGCGGCCGCGTAACTGAGTCGAACGCTCTGTGCGTAAAAAGGTAGCCCGCTTAGTGCATTGCAGGGTAGGTCAAGAAGAAGAGGCATAGGATGCTGCGGCGTACAGATCGACTCGCTTCGCATCGCGGCCGATTTTGAAGATGGGCTTGGTGATTAAGGTGAAGCGTGGTGGCAGTCTGCTGCTGTTACAACGCCCACAAAACTCGAGTTGCAGCGCCTGCGTCTGCTGGCTGGGCGAAGCAAGAGAGCAGCAAATCGGCTCGCCCTTCGGCTCCATCTTCCATTGCGCCTTTTTTGTTATTTGTGTATCTTTATTTTTATTATCATTTTTAAAAATGAACCGGTTTTATTTTTAAAAATAATGCACATTAAAGCTCACAGTTCCTCTTCATGATGGGTATCAAAGTTGATGACAGACAAGTCCGAGTCAGCAAACTTTCGGCGACGGTAGTAACCGTACACCAGGGCGCCGAGGATCATGACAAGCACCAGACCGATGGCCACGGGTACCGCCACGGCCACGCCCACAATGAGCGCCGCGTTGTCGTCACTGCCGCCGCCATCATCATGGCCTGGCGAAGAGCCCAGCAGCACGCCCAGCCCGATGCTCGGATCATACTCCAGCGACCGTGCGAACTCTGGAAAGGAGATCACAACGTCGTGCGCCACGCCCAACGACAAGGACGCGTTGTCGACAGTGATCAGGGAATGGTTGATGTTGACGAGCTGGCCGTCGATCTGCGCCACGTCAAACATCTGCACCTCGACCGCCACGCCTTGATAGCCCGACGGCACGCGATAGGTGGTCATGTTGGCACGCGGCCAGTCGCGGAGCACCTCCACTTGGGTGGCCGCGCTGGTCTGCGTGGCGTTGGTCGTGAGACGATACGAGAACCGCAGGCCCGGCGCGCGGCTCTCAGTGGCGGTGTTGGTGAGGTTGATGGACCACTTGACAGCGCCGGCGGTGATGGTGAAGTTGAGGCCGCTGAACTGGGCGGGTTGGGCCTCCGTATGGAAAGCGTAGGACTGGATGACGCCGGTTGTGTTGTCGGGCAGCGTGGCCGAGTACGACACGACACTATTGTTGTTGAAACTGCCTCCAGTGGACGAGTTGGTCACGGTCCAGCCGATGTCTGCGAAGGAACAGTGTCAGCAACAGGATGCCGAGCCTCAAAAGAAGAAGGTGCGTACTGGCTACGTTGGCATTGTCGACTTGCAGCTGGTTCAGCTCCGATCGCACACGAATTGAGCTAGAGTCGGGGGAGGAAGAGGTCAACGGCGTTGACACGTCGACCACCGGAGAATCATCTCCAAACGTCGCCGTTACGTTGACCGTGATTGGCACGTAGGTCGCCACCGGGGACGGAGATGCAACAAAAGGCGTGGTAGTGGCCGTCCTCGAAGGGCTGGGTGAAGTGGAAGGGGTCTGGCTGGGGTTGTTGGAGGGCGAAGAGGAAGGCGAACGCGTTGGCGTCGGCGATGGCGAAGGCTTGCGGACGGCACCAAAGCCACACATGTGATCCTGGCCTGCTGTGATGTTCGCCCACGAGTACCCAACAGGTGGTTCTTGCTGTCCGTTTGCATTGTCGCCCCAGCACACGATCTTGCCGGCCGCAGTCAGGCCGCATGCAAAGTTGGCGCCCACGGTCAGATCGACGAAGGTCTCGTTGAGGGGCGCGTCACGCTGACCCATCGCATTGTCGCCGCCCCAGCACTGCGCAAGGCCGTTGGTGTCGAGAGCGCACAAGTGGTTCATGCCCACGCCCACGCGCGAGTAGGCGCCAACCAGTTGGATAGTGCCGTTGAAGAAGCCGCCCCAGCACACGAGGCTGGAGTTGGCCTGCCGAATGCCGCACGAGTGGTACATGCCGGCGACGACCATCTTGAAAGCCTCCTTGGAAGGTGCGATGGTCTGGCCCATGTCCTTGTCTCCCTGGCCGCCCCAGCACAAGACCGAAGAGTTCGCCGCCAGGACGCCGCACGAGTGCCACCAGCCGCATGAGATCGATTTGAACACCGCGGTCGCAGGTACGTTCAACTGGCCTCGGTCATTCGCGCCCCAACAGTTGACGGTGGAGGTGAGCGCGTTGATGGCGCACGTGTGGTCCAGCCCGGTGCTCACATTTTTGTATGCAACCGTAGTGTTCACGGCGCCTTCGCCCCACGTGTTGGTGCCCCAACACTGGAGCAGTTGGCTGGAGTTCAAGCCGCAGGTCTCCTCGACCCCAGCGCTCAACCAGACGAAGTCAACGCCTCCGTTTGGCACGGAGGACAGGTTCGGGTTTCCCCAGCACATCGCCGCACCTGCGGCGTCAACGTAGACGGTGCGCCACGAGGCCCCGAAGCAAAGGGCAGTGACTACCACCACAAGACGCGCCACGGCCAGCATCGTGTTGGCGCGGAGAAGAAAGAAAAGAGAGAACAAGACCAGAAACCGCACCTTCAGTGAGCCTTTAAGCGGAACGATGCAAACCGCCGGGCAGTTGTTGACTTTAATTCGTTTACGTGACCCAATAAGATTGGTCGTTGTGATTAAGCTCCACTAATACTACTTTCTTAATCATTACCTGCATACATCAGCAATTCGCCTGGCTGCTCGTGAGACTCACGCTTGTACGCGGCGGCCGCGCGGGAGGGCCACCAGCCCGATTTACGGTGGCTCCTGGCAGAGGGCTGCCCATTAGGGCCGCGAAAGGTGCCCATGTCGACGCGAGCACCCATCGTGGGACTAGCGAGCGGTCAGTGTGACCGCGGCCACATTGCCGCCCCGTTAAAGCAAACGTTAGTGTTGGGCCCACTCGATCTCTATCATGGGGGATGTAGTGATTGGTTTCAAAGGCGTGGTTGACCCATTAATGGTCGTTGATGTCTCAGGCGAAATCTCTTCAGCACGACCCCAATGTTGGCAAAAACGAGTTGCTCATGTTGGAGTTTATCCGTCTCTCCTTTGTGGATGAAGAGCAAAACGAGGAAAAGAGGAGTTACGGTCGCAGTTTCTCGCTACCGGATCAAGCCATCTATAACAGGGTCGCCGGAGTTGGCGCAGGCTTGATCTTGTACGAAGTTTCTCATCACAGCACGCCGGTTCAGAATAAAACGCTTCTTTTCTTCTCAACAGCCCAAGTTTCCTACAAGTAGCTGCTGGTGACCCACTCACAGTCATCTTCATCACTCTCTACACACACAAGTCACAACTCCCCAGCATCATGAAGAGATTTGTTGTCTTCTTCTGCTTCGCCCTGCTTGCTCTGACCTTGGTCGCTGCTGACACGGACTTGAGCAATGATGAGGTGAGCGTCAGCGTTGCCGGTCGATCGGGCAAGATTAAGTTCTGGGTTCCTGAGCGGTCGAACGAGAAGTACACCCTCACCTTCGACTCGCTGTGCGAGACCTCCCCTAAGGACTGCGTCAACACCTTTGCCTCGCAGGAGTTCAACTTCTCTTCGCTTTCGAATGTGACCTTTCACAACATCTCTGCCCAGATGGTGACCTTCAACTCTGTCCTCTCGACCTCGAAGCAGTCCAACGTCAAGTTGGTCGCCGACCTGTACGTGTTCCGTGAGGCCGGCACCTACTCGGTGGGAGAGCAGAACTTCACCGTGGCCGAGAACAGCTTCAAGTGGTCGATCAACATCTCCGGCTGGTCGTTTGCTGACGATTCCAACCAGCTCGAGCTGACTCTTGGCCTCCAGCACCCGAGCTACAAGGCCTCGTGGGACGCCGAGAACTACACCCTCTCCTACACCGGCGTACGCTTAAGAACCCTTTCCTCGCCAAGATCACACCAGTGACCAACCATTCACCTTCATTCGCCAACAGGAGGACGCCGTCATGCAGTTCGCAAAGACGGCCACCTACGACGGCGACCGTGAGGATGCCGTGGCCATCACCACCCGTGTGAAGGGCTCCAATGTTGACATCGTCCTCGCCTTCAACTCGGCCAGGTCGAGCATCTGGTACGACCCGGTCACTACCTTGGCTACCACTGGTTCCACGACGTCGGCCGCCAGCTCCCTCTTCTCCGCTCTCCGCCCATTTTATAATCTTATTGTATAATCATTTTAATATCTTTAAAACAATTTTCCCCCTTTTTCTTCAAAGGCTTAACTTAAAACATGGCGCAGAGCCTCAGAGACTGGGCTTTAGTGCTCGCAGAAGGAGAAGGGCCGCTCCCAGAAGCGGTTGTTGGCGTCGATGTAGTACTTGCGCTCGTGCATGAGGGTTTCGCGGTGCTTCTCGGCCTCTTCCTTGGTGAAGCCCCACTTGGCCGCCTCGGTGATCATCACCACGAGCTCGCGCGGCAGCCCACGCCCGCTCAGCACCTTGCACGCGGCCTCGGCCAGCGCGCGGGCGACCAGACGCCGCTGGACCTGCCACTGCTGCGGCGGGATGTCGAGCGACGACTTGACGCGCTCGGCGGGGTCGACCACGAAGAAGCAGAGGATCTTGCGGACGCCCGGCTCCTGGCCGTCGTTGCGCATGCCCTTGACCCGGTGCTGGAGGTCGTTGGCAAAGACCAGGCAGCGGCCGGCCGGGGTCGGCACACTGCCCAGGTTGACGTTGAAGTTCCACCCCTGGCCGGCGTCCCCGCGGTCGCCCATCGAGTTGTACCGCTTGGTGCGGAAGGCCAGGCAGGTGTCGGCCGACAGGTGCGGCGAGGTCGAGTAGTAATAAATGCCCGACGCGGCGATGCGCTCCTGCGGCATGCCCTCGACGTGCCACGAGCCGTCGTAATTCTGGCCCGGCTGGAGCACGTAGTTGGCCGCCTTGACCACGACCTGCAGCCGTCGGCCGTAGACGCGCTGCTCGCCGCCCGGGAGCACGGCGGCGAACAGGGGCAAGAACAGGCGGAAGACTTGGGCGATCGTGTCGTAGAGCTCCGGGTGGCGCGCGCGGTCGAGGTTGTTGATGTAGGTCGCGATGCTCACTTCGCCGTCGGGCGCCACGTCAAACTCGGCGGGCAGCCACTGGTAGATGGACTTGGTCGTGAAGGCGTCGAGCTCGCGCTCCTCGTTCCGGTAATCGCGCTCCGTATCAGGGTCCAATCCCAAGTCCTCCCACTGATCGAGTGAGTCCTCGGCGTCGTCCTCATCACCATCCTCATCGTCAGCCTTCTTCTCATCGTCCTTTTCATCCTCCTCCTCATCGTCATCACGAGCCTTGCTCTTGGTTGGTGTTGATGCTGTTGAGGACTGAGGCGCCTTCGAGGCCACGACAGCGCCGGTACCACTGCTATCATCGTGGGCGGCGACAGCAGTGACGTCGGCTGAGGGCCCGCCCGGAGCGGACCGCTCAAAGCTGACGCCGCGGACGTAGGGGTAGAGCGACGGGTGGATGAGGTCCTGGACCTTGCCGTCGGAGCCCGGGTGGAAGTCCTTGTCCGGCACGTTGGCAATGGCGTCGAGCTGCGCCTCGAGGCGCGTCCGGAGGTCGTCTGGCACGGCGCCGTCGACATAACGCACACGGTCGATGTCGGTGCGCTCGCGGATCCGGTAGGTGTGGCCGTCGGGGCCTTTGAACTTGCGATCGTTCCAGAGGCCCCTCATGTCCTCCTCCACGCGGTAATCATCGTCCTCGTCATCCACGGGCCAGCCGTACTTCTCGTCAACCCTCGTGCTGGGTACGCTCAGCGTGCAGGCAAAGTTCGGGCCAGAATCACCACCACCTCTGCTGCCGGCCACGGCTTCGGCCAGCAGCCTGCGCAGAGCGACGGCGATGGAGGCGCCGGAGGCGCCCTGCTGGGCGGCCTCGAGGGCGTAGCGCCGGGCGATGTCCGGGTCGGCCACTTTGCGCTGCCACTCGGGTTTCTTGCGGAGGGCCTTCATGATGGACTTCACGTGCGCTTCGTTGACCTCTCCCTCGAACGTGGGCCGGACCCGCTTGTTTAGAGGTGACGAGTGTGGGTCAGAAGCAATAGATTTTTCGGCGGCAGGGTCGGGCGTCGAATCTACAAGGCTGGCGCCGCTAAAACGTTGAGCCCGTGTGCGCTTCATGGTTGTGCTCCGGTTTGTTCTTTGGGCCGCAATAAAATAATTTGCCTTTGACATCTGTCGACACGAATTCAACATATTCTTAATAGTACTCTTCGGCACACGGACAGCCATTGGCTCGGGCCCACTCAAACACATGGTAATGCCGCCCCTTGACTGCGTACGCGCACGTGGCCTCGTCCCACGGGCAGCCGTTGGCTCGCGCCCATTTGAGTACCTCGAGATGACCTCCATACGCGGCGAGCGAACACGTCGACTTGTCCCAAGGGCAGCCGTTGGCACGCAGCCACTGAAGCACCTCCATTCGCCCTTGCACAGCTGCGCTGGCACACGCCTGGGCGCTCCACTCGCAGCCGTTGGACCGCGCCCACTTGAGGACCTCGAGGTGTCCGCCTTCCGCTGCCCCAGCGATCGTGTCCGCGTCCCACGGACAATCATTGTCGCGCGCCCACTGGAGGACGTGGAGATGACCTCCCTCGGCCGCTTTCCGGCATGTGGCCTCGTCCAGCGGGCAGCCATTGGCGTGCATCCACTGAAGCATCTCGAGACGGCCGGTCGCCGCCGCCTCGCCGCTTGTCAGCGCGTCCATTCGGCAGCCGTTGGCGTGCGCCCACTTGAGGACCTCGAAATGGCCGCCCGCTGCGGCGCCATCGCAGATCTCGCTGTTCCAAGGGCAGCCGTTGGCGCGCAGCCACTGGAGCACCTCCAGATGGCCTTCCGTGGCTGCCGCTGTGCTCGTGTGCAAGCCCCAAGGGCAGCCGTTGGCGCGCAGCCATTGCAAAATCTCGAGATGGCCTCCTCGTGCCGCGCCGCTGGACGTCTCAGAGTCCCACGGGCAGCCGTTGGCGTGCAGCCACTGCAGGACGTCGAGGTGGCCGCCCTTGGCCGCTTCCTCGCATGTTTTCTTGTCCCAGGGGCAGCCGTTGGCCAGGGCCCACCGGAGCACGTCGAGATGGCCGCCTCGAGCCGCACTGGCGCATGTGGCCTCGTCCCACGGACAGCCGTTCCCGCGCAGCCACTGAAGCACGTCGAGGTGGCCGCCTCGAGCTGCGCTGGCGCATGTGTTCTTGTCCCATGGGCAGCCGTTGGCGTGTGTCCACTGAAGCACGTCGAGATGGCCGCCTCGAGCCGCGCTGGCGCATGTGGCCTTGTCCCATGCGCAGCCGTTGGCCTGAGCCCACTTGAGCACGTCGAGGTGACCGCCTCCAGCCGCGCTGGCGCACGTGTTCGAGTCCCACGGGCAGCCGTTCGCCCTCAGCCACCGGAGCACCGAAAGCCAGCCCTTGGCGGCCGCGCTGGCGCACGTCAGCTTGCGCCTGGCCTCCACGGACGGCGTTGAGGTAGCCTCGGAGATAAGGGGAAGAAGGTGGTCCAGGGCGTGGCGCCAGCGGCGGCACACGGCACGGGACAAGGGCAACGAGAGCGGGTCAACATAGCTCAAGATGAGACCCACCAACTCGACCATCAAGTCGTCCGCCGTGGCCTGCATCTCCGGCTACTTGAGGATCTTTGAGGCCAAGTCTTTTTTTTCGTTTTCTTTTTCTTTTTCGTTCTTTCTTGCTTTCCCCGAGTTGACAGTGTTGGCCAATAAGGCTTGGCGTTGCGACGTGCATGTCCGAGCCTGCGGTCAACTTCCTCGACGACAACGACGGCGATCCACTGTAGAGTGATCTCAAACGTACAATCAACAAAAACGCAAATTTTATGGAAGAGGCGGGTAGTCACGACGCCCCGTAGGCGATGAAGCAGTGAAAGACCGACGAATCAAGCGAATGGTACTGATAAGGCAGGTCGAGTGCCACCGCCAGAAAGTAGAGGAATTGATGGAACGTGAGACCCTCTTCCTCCTTCTTCTCCCTGCTCTTCTTCTTCTTGTTCTTCTTGTTCTTCCTCCTCTTTTCCTTCTTCCTCAAGGTCAACTCGCTCAGCACCTTCCTCCAGAGCTGCTCGAAAGCCTACACACCTTCATGTCAGCTCCTGTGCTGTGCTCACCCAGTGGCGCAGGAACGTACCACGGGCAATGGATCCACGTCCAGTTGGAAGGAGTTGGCCGTGTTGATTCTGTGCTCCCACACGTCCCTTGGTTCGCCTAGTCAAAGGCAACGCTTGTTGAGAATAAAAGTAGATTGGTCATTAGGCGTTTTGATTGGCACCCGCGAGCGAGATCCTGTAGGTCGCGTGATGGTCGGACAAGAGCGAGCCCCTGGTGTACTGGCCGGCCACGCAGTAGCGCGAGAGAAGGGTCACATAAACGGCTTTCTTGCTCGCCGAGTACATCGGTCCTGAAAACGCAACAACGTCGAGCCAAATGTCGTGTGTTTCAGCAGCTGGAAGAGCGCTCGACCGCGGCCGTACCGTGGCAATCCTGGTCGGCGTCGATGGTGAGGCGTGTCGTGAGCACAAGCATGCGGACCTGCTGGCACTGCCTCTTCGTCATCAACTTGGGCTCCTGCAGCTTGCAGGTCTTGAATAAGTCTTCTTCATCACTAAACACTGCCTCAAGTTCAAGATCTTCTTCTTGTTCTTTTCCCTTTTCAACGTTCTCGTCGTTGTCTTTTTCTGTGCCTCCTTCGCCGTCGACGTCATCGGCCTCGCCAGCAGCGAGCCACTCGTCCATGAGTCCCTCGAACTTGTCGCGCTGTGCCACGAGAGCGGCCTCCTTGGCCAGCAGCTTGAGGCCTTCCGCACGGTGCGGCGCCACGTCGGCCAGCAGCCTCCGCCAGGACAGCTCGGGATCTGCATTCGTCAAAGTCAGCAAGGCCAGGCAGGAGCATCACCAACGCGATGATGATGACGATGAGGAGCACCCATGGCGAGGAAGGCCGAGCACCAGACCCCGTTTCGGAGAGGACCGCTCTCGGCCGGCGTCCAGACGACGCGCTTCCGCGACTGGGCAAAGAAGGCGTTCATGGCGCTGGCCCCGCGGAGAAGCACGAGCTCGTGGAGCGCGTCGGTGATGGCCTCGCCCCAGTGCCGCCGGAACAAGGGACGCCACACGTCCTCGGAGCCCGCCAAGCGGTGGAATGTGTGGCACGTGCAGGCGAGCCGCAGCAGGTCAGGTGGGGCCGCGTCCAGTTGTTGGCAGACCGCCACAAGCACCTCTTCTGGCAAGCCAGTGAGCTGCAACTGGACGCGCTCCTCGTCTTCTTCTTCTTCTTCTTCTTCCTTTCTCTTTGGTCTCTTTGTTTTTCCGAACCTCTTCTTGCGCTCTTCTTGTCCTCTTCTCTTCATGTTCTCCTCTCACCGAAGAAAATTTTTATGTTTTGTTGCACAAGAGAACATGAGTTTCTTCCGAAGAACCCAATTAAAATGAGCCAATGGGCAAACAGAGGGCTTAAAGCGAGAGGAGGAAGGCGAGGGGCAGGTGCTCGGTCGCGGCGTCGGACAAGGCCGACGCGGAGAAGGCCGGGCAAGGCGCCTCTGGGGCGGCCACGTCGTCGTCCTCGGACGGGGCGGCGAGGGCCTGCTGGACGCGGCAGGCGACGTGGGCCAGCATCGGGTTGAGGCTCTCCACGGCCGCCAGGCTCGACGTCGCCGCGGCCAGGTCGGCCTCGAGCTTCTTAAACGACGCCGCCGCCGCGGGGACGTGCGGCAGCAAGGCGGCCACCACCGTGAGGAGCCGCACGAGCAAGCCAAACACATGGCGCTGGTAGCTCGTCCACTTGCCCCACACGGCCAGCTCCGTGGCCTCGTCCTGCTGGCGCGCCAGCAGCCACGCAGCCGCGCGGCGCAGGAGGCGCGCCTGGGCGGCGGCCGTCCGCTGCACGAAGCGGCGGACGAGCTCCCCGCTGGCGCTCTCGGCCTCGGCTTCGGCCTCGGCGAGGAAGGACGAGATGGCGATGGGCAGGTGCTTGGCCGCCATCTGCACGCGGAGGAGCTCCTCCTCGTACCAGTTGTCGGCCTCCTTCTCAAACAGGACGTTGCCAAAGCTGCCCCAGGTCTCGCCCCGAGCCAGGTAGCCAAACTCGACCTCGAACCGCGTCGGGTCAAACGACGCCGAAGACAGCTCGCTGGCATCAGCCGAGGCGGCGGCGGCCGCCAGGCTGCGGCCGTCCTGCTGGCCCAGCAGCGCCTCGGCCAGCTCGGCTAGTGACGGCGCCGCCTCGGTGTCGGCGTCGGCTTTGGTCTCCTCGAGCTCCATCGCGTCGGCGTCGCCTTTGCCGGTGGCGGCGGGCGCGGGGAGGAGGCGCTCGAGAAGGAAGACGAGGTAGTGGGGCGACGAGGCAAAGTGCTCAGAGAGGAAGGCAAAGGCCAGCTCGTAGGCGGCCGTGGGCGAGAGCAAGGCTGACGCGGGCGAGAACGAGGCAAAGGTGGGCTCGAAGAAGCCGCCCGACTCGCCCGACTCGCCCCTGCTGGCCGACGACGCGGCCAGCGTGACCGTGGTCGACACGAGGAAGGCCGCCTCGTCGCGCACGGCGTCGTCATCGTCCTCGAGCAGCCGCACGACGATGGCCCAGGCCGTCAGCGCCGTGCGCTCCAGCGCCCGCGCGAGCGCCTCGGAACCGCGGCCGACGGCTGCCAACGGCCGGTACTCGGCGCACACGCGCGAGGCGTGGATCGAGCGAGCGACGGCGAAGCGGAACGACCACTCCATGTCCGGCTGCGAGTGGCGCGCGATGACGTCGGACCAGGCGGTCAGCACGCCGACCACGGCCTCGACGCCCAGGCGGGCCACGGCCTCGTCGCGCCGCGCCAGCAGCTGCGCGAGGCACGCGCCCATAAAGGTGACCACGTTCTCGCGGACGGCCCCGTGGGACCACCGCGCCAGCAGGCCGCGCAGGCGGTCAAACAGCGGAAGAAGCCCGGCCTCGGCTTCGGCCTTGGCTTCGGCTCCGAAGAGGGCCTCGTCGGGCAGCGGCAGGGGGATGGCCGAGAGGAGCGCGAGGAGGTGCTTCATGCACGCGTGGTGCGACTCGACGTCGAGCCGCGCCAGCATCGCGGCCTGGACCCGCCGCCAGTCAAACAGCTGGAAATTGTCCGCCTTGGCGTCATCGACCGAGCCTTGAAGGGCCTTAAGGGCAAATTTGATGGCGAGCGCGCGCACTTCGTAGTCGCGGTCGGCCCCGGCCAGCTCGAGCAGGCGCGTGGTGACCCGCGCCCGCAGGGCCTCGCGCCCAACTTGTTCCTCTTGGCCGCGGCCCTGCTCGACGAGCGCGGCGAGCTCGAGCGTGGCGGCCTTCTTGCGCAGCGTGGCCGACATGACGTGGCTCTTGGCGGCGAGCAGCAGCGGCGACGGCGCCTGGTCGGCCGCGGGCAGACGCGACTCGGCGTCGAGGACGAGGAGCGACGAGACCCAGCGGGCGGAGCGCTCCTTGAGGTTGGCCGAGAAGGGGACGAGCGCGGCGATGATCGTGAGGAATTCGCTCTGGACGGGCGGGCACACGATCCCCAGCAGGAGCAGCTCCTTTGCCTGCACGCTGGCCACCGCCGCCTCGATGATGGCTACAACACATTCCAGACATACCAGACGTCAGCAAGGCCTCGACTTGAGCGACAGAAAATGAAAAGGAGGGCAACGTACAGGCCTTGAGGGCGTCGTTGTTGGAGGTCAGGTGGGCTTCGATGATGTATCGAATCTGGAGCAGCGCGCCATGCGCCAGGTTGTGGTTGATGTTGGCTACCAAAGAAACGACAACAACATGCGCACATGCGTCAGCCAAGGTTAATCCAATCAGGACTTGTTGTCGACCGGGGGGATTCTTGTACCGGCGTTATCGGGAATGGAGGCAAAGAGGGAAGTGATGAAGGCGGCGATGTTCTCCGGCGGGACGAGAGGGACCAGCGCGCGTGCGGCCATCTCGCGCACCTTGAAGTTGGAGTTGGCGCTGCAGCGGGTCACCAGCGGGATGAAGGCCTCGGGCGAGAGCTGGGGCCGGCTGCCCTCGCCGGGCTTGACCTTCTTCTTGTTGGTCGTCTTGAGCGTGAACGGCATCAAACGCGACAGCAGCACGAGCATCGGGTAGATGCTGCTGTACATGATCGCGTTGTCCCTCTGCAAAGAACGAAAACGAAGAAAAGAACGAAGCATTTTAAACATGAAATGAAACAGAATTAAAACGAAACCTAAATAGAGATGAGCCTGCACCTTCTCGCCGAGGGTGATCTGCTCCTGGAACTTCTGGAGGAGGAAGGGGTAGAGGCGCGGGAAGCGCGAGAAGAACTGCGGGAAAGTGGCCGCGTTCTTCTTGGAGAGCTCGTCGCGCACGAGCTTTGGCGCCACAACGCGCTCGACGATCGTGCTGAAGTTCATCGTCGACGAGTTGCGAATGCCCCAGCTGTCCTCCGACATCGGTCGCGCGCACGCTCGTGAGCATGGAATTCATGTCGACACGCCACGACATGACACGGGAGGCCATTCGCACCTGGTCGAGGTGTAGCCATTGAGCGCGATGATGATGGCGTCGCTCAGGTACGGGATCACGTCCAGCCGCAGGGCCGAGTCGCGGAACAGCGCCTTCAGCACGTTGAGCGCGTGGATCTGCGCCTGCTCGCTGATCTCCACGGACGAAGCCTACGGGGCGCCCATGTACGTCAGCAGCCACCTTAAGCTGCAAGCGATGACGAGAACGAGGCAGACGTACAGCTGGACTGGACTGCTGCTGTTGTTGTTGCTGCTGCTGAAGCTGCTCGTGGATCTCGAGCTGCTCCGTGCGGCCGCCGCAGGCGATGCGCAGCAGGGCCTGCATGGCTTGCGCCGTGAGCACCTTGACGCCGCCCCGTCGGCGGCCGAGCACGATCGTCTCGGCTCGGAGGATGGCGCAGAAGCAGTAGGGCAGGCCTGCGCTACGCCTCGTGATCGACTTGAAATCATCGTTCTCGATCACCCGCAGCAGATGCTAGCAGCGTACAGAAAAAACGTAGCGTGAGCTGTTTGACATTCCTTTACAGCACGCTTGAACTGGCCGAGGAGGAGAGGAATGTGGGGAATGCCGAACCTGGATCCAGGCGCTGGGCAGCGAGTAGAGATCGGGGTTGGCGCAGGAGAGGAGGTTCTCCGCGAGGAGCTGGAAGCCCAGGTAGGACTTCTCCAGAGCGCCCCTGTGGCGCGACGACAGCATGATGTGCATGAAGAGCTCGCCGGCCTCCTTGATGCCGTCCTCGCCCATCACCGCCTGAAAACGTTCGGCTCAACATTGAGCGAAATACGTCGACGCACGTGAGGAGGGGCAGGAGACGAACCAGTTTCTGCTGCGGCGTGGGGACCGGGACGGCGTTGACGAGGGAGCCCAGCAAGAGGCCCACCTCCTTGATGGAGAGCCACGCGCACACGGCCAGGTACTGGCCTTGCGGCGTGCCGTACTCGATGTCGTTCTCGCCCTCAATCGCGCCGCTCACCTCGTACTCCTGCGCTCATCAAGTATTCAAAGAACGCGTGGTCAACTCACTAAACATTCCAAGGATTCTCTGACACTGGCGGATACCTCGGGGATGGTCTGGGCCGAGGTGAGGCCCTCGGGGCTGATGGCCGAGACGATGGGCAGGACGAGGTTGGTGGCCTTGCGCAGGCAGGCCACGAGGCGATCGAGCTGCTGCCGCCAGTCGGCGATCTCCTTCGGGTCCTTGAGTGCCTTGAAGTTGACGTCTTGCAGCATGTAGCGGATAGCCAGCAGCGGGCCGTGGATGGGCGTGCGTTGCGACGCGCCCACCAGGTCGGCCGTCGCGCAGGCGACATGGCGCTCCAGCTGGCTGATGGTCTCGCCAAAGAAGAACTGCGACGGCGCGACTATCGTGCAGTCCGAGTCAGTGCTGACGTCAGCAACGCGCTTAAGGGCGGGCGGGAGGCGTCGTACGGCGGTGCGGGTTGAAGCTGGGCGAGTCGGCCAGGTGGGGCGTGACCCGCAGCGGTCGACCGGCCTCGTCGGGGCCGCCGCTGACCTCGATGAACCAGCCCAAGGCTAGCACGTACTTGCTCAGGATGAGCCGGAAGACCAGGCTGCCCGTATCCGTCTCTCTCGTCTTTTGTTTTTTGTAGGTCACGTCAGCATGCATACACGTCAGGCTGACGTCAGCACACACGGGGAGGAGGGGCCGGACCCGAGGCGAGTGCATCATCCAGAGGGCCCAGCGCATGAGCGAGGCCACCTTGGTCGGGTCGGCGAAGCCCGGCAGCGGGGCGGGGAATCCAAACAGGACCGCCGACGCGCTGTGGCGCATCGAGTCGATGTCGTCCCACAGGGTCAGCACCAGGGCCGACGTGCTCACTGGCGCGTAGGCGTCAAACGCGGCCAGCTTGCCATAGTCCCCTTCCTTGTCTGTGCGCGCCACCAACCGCGCGCATAGGCCGAGGCAGGATCAGCAGAGGCCGACAATGCCACTGGCAGGCGAGCGGTTGGGTACCTGCGCCAAACACGTTGAGGAGCTCGCGGTAGAGGGCGACGGCGGTGGCCTTGCGCTGGTAGGACCCACCCGGGTAGAGCGCGAACGTGACGTAGGCCTGGTACCACTTCAAGAAATCGGCCACCAACGGTTCCACGCTGTGATCCCAGCCCCCGATTAGCCCCAACCGCGGCTTTGAAACTAAGAAACCCAGACAGCGCGAGACGAACCTCTCGGCGAGGCCCTCTTCGTCGGGCGCGTCGGACTTCTTCCGCTTGGCGAGCTCGTGTCTCCGCTTCTGCTCCGCGTAGACGCAGTCCTTGAGACGCTGGAGGAACTTGCCGATGCGCGGGATCGCGCTCTGGCGGAGGGACTGCGAGGCGGCCTTGATATTGACCCACAGAAAGTATTTCATCATGTGGAATTCAAAGTAGGTCGGGCTCTCGGTGGTCTTCTTGCCCACGCAGATGAGCTCGAGCGCGTCGTTCCGCAGCTCCTCGTCGCTGTGCCCGAGCGCGATCCGAATGAGCGCCGGGATCGGCAGGTGGAGGCCCGACTGCGCCGACGAGAGGCTCACGATGGCCGCCGCCGCCGTCGTGGCCGTGGCCATGGCCGCGGGCGCCTCGGTCTTGCCCGGAGCGTCCGCGTCCTCGCTGAATGACGAGGACGAGGTCTCATCGTCGTTGGCCTCGAGGTGCTTGGCCTCGATGAGGCCCATCTTGCGCGCCGTCTTGAGCACCGAGATGAAGCCTCGCAGGCCCTCCGAGGTGATCTTGGCGGCCGTCCCCTCTGGCTCGGCGCTGCCAGCGGCCGGGCCGCGCAGGGTGCGCTCGCGCAGCTCCTCGCGGCGCAGCTTGGCGGCGCTCCACTGGGCGATGGCCTGTAGGAGGTGAGCCGTCTCCTGCGGGAACACGGCCAGGACCGACGGCAGCGCGTAGAGGGCCATGCCGTGCCGCTCGTTCTTGTTGGGCGAGCACAGCAGCTCAACCACGGGGACCACCCACACCTGGATCATGATGATGTTGATGATGAAGAGGACGACGATGACGACCAGGACGATGATGGTGTAAGAAACAAGGCTGGTGAGAGAAACGGGGCGGGGGTGAGGGTCGAACCGGGCGGCACTCGACCAGCGCGGCCTGCTGGGCCGCGGCGGTGTCGGGCTCGTGCTCGTGCGCCTTCTTGCGCTCGTTGTACAGCGACGTGAGGAAGCTCTCCACGACCCGGCTCGCCGCGTTACGCGCCGTCGGTTCCCTGGAATACAATTTTTAATCAAGAATTCATAAAAATATTAAAAAGAATAATAAGTGATTATTCGAAGAGAAAAGGCGCGCACTTGACGGAGCGGAGCATGGCGGGGAAGAAGTCCTGCTTGATGGTGAAGATGTGTTGCGCGCCCAGTCGGTTGAGCAGCAGCTGGATCGTCGTATACTTGGCCTGCAACCACCAATCAGCAGGAGAAGAATGCAAGGAATGAAGGTTGGCAGCTGTTGCGGACCTTGATGTGGTCTTCTACGTGGAGAAGACGCGCGACGAGGGCCGTGAAGAAGTGCTCGTAGTGTTCCCGCCTGGCGCAGGCCAGGAGGACCGGCCGGAGGATGTCGTAGACGTCGAGCACGTACTCGAAGATCTTGCTCACCTGCTGCACGATCGACTCGCTCGAGTCGTTCCAGTTGAGCCACACCAGATCGAGAATCGCACTGCAACCGGAGTTGTCGTTAAACCACACCCAATCAGTTCTGATTTCGACAACAAAGCGGCCAATCAAAAGCTGGAGCGCAACGCACGCCTGGAGGTCGTCAAAGAAGACGTCGGGCGTGGCCTGGAAGGGGCCCATGACGGCTTCAGGCGCAAACCCGTGGGCCGAGGCCGTCAGCAGCTCCTTCATGGTCTGCAGGATGTCGGCCAGCGTCTGGAAGGCGAAGCGCCGGGTGAGGATCTCGCCGCCGGTGCCGCAGATGCGGCACAGGTCGGTGAACAGAAAGTCCCACAGGATCGTCACTTGCCGCTCGCGCCCCCTGCGGTCATGATGGTGACGTCATCAGCGTCATTAACTAGGATCAGAGCCTGAGGAAGAGGACGCACTCGACAGCGAACGGCGTGGTGATGGTCTCGCGAGGGAGCGAGATGATGAGGCCGCGGTAGATGGCCAGGCGGGCATGCGAAGACAGGCGGGCAAAGTGTTGGCGCAGCGAGGCGTCGGCCAAAGATCCGAACGGAAACAGAACGTCGTCGGTGTCGAGCGAGACTGGTTGGTTGAGCTCGAGCTTCACGAGGAAGGCGGACAGGAGGCTCGGCCGACTCGCTTCTGGCGACTCGGGCCCGACGCCGAACACTGCGGTCGTCAGCTCGCGCTGGAACGAAGCCAACAGCGCGCTCGGGATCGTGTCGGGCGAGCCTGACGTGGCGAGTCGACAACAAAGATGGGACGCAAGAAGGAGAAGCGTGCATCAGGGAAGAGAAGATCAAAGTGGTGGCGGTGGCGGTGGGCACCTGCGCGAGCGGCCTCGCCCAGAAGGATGACCTTGAGGAAGCCGCACAGGCTGAGACCGGCCGGGCCGATGAGGTCCCGGTTCTCATTAAGGCCCTTCAACACCTGCAGGCTGCGCAGAAATGATGTTTAGATGACTTGAAATATAACAAATAAATCTTAAAATTGAAATCAATATTTATATTTAAAAATCAAAATCAAAATGAAAGGGACAAAGCGAAGAGCAATAAGTAAGTACCAGCACTGGAAGAGGGACTGGAGGACGACGTGCGACGAAGGCACGTGGAGGTAGAGATTGACGAGCTGTGGCGTGAAGCGGGTAAGGACGATGATGAGGACCTTGAGCAGAGCCTCGCCATCGTCGATCGCCTGCCGTGAGGCCGGGGTGGCGATCGACTGGTCGAGCAGCGGCAGGCACTCCTGCAAGTACCGCGAGAAAAACTGCCAAAGCGAGAGAGAACGTCATCATCATCAGCAACAGCATTACCATCGGCCAGCTCGCGCAGGACAAGAGAGGGGAAGGGGGAGGATGAGGACCCACCTTGAGCAGCACACAAAGGGAGTCGGTGGAGGCGGCCAGCACGGTGATGGCCGCGTCCGCTTCCATGAGCGCGACCACGCTGGGCAGCTTGGGCGCCAGCGCGAAGGAGGGCTCCTGCAGGAGGTCGCTTCCACGCTCGTGCTCGGCTTCGTCGGTGGTGATGGTGGTGGCCGACTCCGCCAAGCCATGATCGCCGCGCTGCAGCAGGGTCGCCAGCCATGGGCCCAATCGCTCGTGAAGCACGCGCTGCAGCACCGACGAGAGCCACGACGAAGAAGATGAAGGAGTGGGCGTCGTGGTAGTTAAAGAGGAAGAGGGAGAGGATGTTGTGACGGGCTTGCCGCAAAGCTTGACCAAGTTGATTATGGTCCCGTGTAGCGGGAGGCCGTCAGGCGACAGCAGCAAATCGATAAGCACGCCCAGAGTTGCGCTAACCTGCTGCTCCTCATCCGCTGCCAGCGTGTCCGCAGGCAGCTCGCGAGGCAACGACGATGCTGCATTTCGACAACAAGCAAATGGTGCTGTTAATACAACACAAATGCAAATTTAAATTTGCAATCCAGTACCAATCTTTTTGATAGAAAGGGTTTGAGCCTTCCATTGATTTGATTTCAAGCACCGTTGCAGTTCAAGCACGTAATCGCGCGGTGCAAGGCCGGGGCGTTCTCCGTACGAGCCGATGAATTCGTCTAGGCGCGCAATCAGATCTGGTCGCACGACGGCCTGTTCTGGCGGGCGCCGCAACACGGGCTGCCGCTTGTTTAGGGTGATCTTCTTCATGAAGGTGCCCCCTATCAAGTTGCCCGCCTTCATCTTTTCAACGCAAAAACGGTCTTTTGCTTTGTCTAAATATTAACAAACCGATTCAACCATTTTGCAAAGCGTTTCAAAAACATTTTGTTTCGCGTAGCCCTTAATTTGTCATCTCCAGTCAGCAGCACATAAGCTTGGCGTGGTCTTAGATGTTTGCTTTTTATTTTACCTGCTTGAAATGGAGTCGAGAACATGTTTGATCCAGATTGGCAGCTCTATATACAAAGTTACAAGGCCGAAGATCAAACTGTTCTTCCTGCTCACGGGTTGAGCAAGTTATGGATGTTGGAACGCTTGGGCTCCATTTCGGCCATGCTGGACGGATGGGCCACGGGCTCCAGGTGCTCCGTACCCCTATAGACAGAGCTGCGGTTCCTGTCTCGAGCCCGGAACGCTCTGATCCCACAGGCATTGCAGAGGCTGCACAAGCGTTGCATGCACGATTAGAGGATGCCATTCAAGTGTGGAGTTGGTAGGAAGGCGTACATCGTTCCTCGTGGACCCTTGCGCCATTGGGTCGTTTGGTTACGGCCACACTCAGCGCAGGCTCGAGTAGAGTCTGCGGCATGCTTGGGCGCCTTGGTATGGGCCTTGAGGTTAGCCGAGCCGCGTAGATCGCCGGTGACTTGCGGCGGGGAGCGAGAACCAGGGACTTGAGGCGAAGAGTCCCGATGGCCAGCCGTCGAGTAGGGCGAGACCCTGTGGCCCTTGATCCGGCTGAACCTGCCTGGGTATTCATGGCTCAAATCCGGGTTCTCAGGCACGCAGTCGCCGTCGTCGGCCAGAGCGAGTTGAGGCGAGGTGGGCGGTGATGGGGAAGACGAAAGCAGGCGCGTTGGGGACAATGACAAGGCAGAGGGCAGCGAGTAGGTGCTCCGGAAGTTGGGCAGGCAATGGCTGCTGAAAGTTGGTGGGATGGTGGCCGAACTGCTCGTCGTGTTGCGTAGTGGCTCCTCCGGTCGTGCATGCCGCGGGTGGGGCTCAACTCGGCGCTCGTCCAGCATACCAGCGTAGAGTTGAAGTAGCGAAAGGCAATCATGTAGAGGTTCGAGCTGACTGCCCGGGTTGGCGGGCTGAGTCATGGCCGCATGACTCAAAGCTTGTATCATCTCGGCCTGCCTGCATATCTGGAGACGAGTAGTGCGTCAAGGACTGACTGTGAAACCTGTGGTCAAAGGCCATAGAGAGGAGGGAAAGCCAACGGTACCTGCGAAAGCAAGAGCTGTGTCATGCGGTTCTCCTTGCTCATCTTGAGTGGACCTCTTGAGGGAAAC
This sequence comes from Acanthamoeba lenticulata, assembly GCA_002179805.1. Lineage (NCBI taxonomy): Eukaryota > Discosea > Longamoebia > Acanthamoebidae > Acanthamoeba > Acanthamoeba lenticulata. Next base: position 60,400 of record NAVB01000706.1, read on the forward strand.
GTCTAACAAAGAAAATAAGCGCTCACGTTGGGCGGTTGAGTGTGCGCGTGACCTCCGACGAGCACCGTGTGCTGGGTTTATGCAAGTATGGTGTCTTGTGGCCGGGAGAGTGATCTGCACCACGCACAACTACTGGGCACGCGGTTTCGATCTGGGGTACGGTTACCTTTCGGTGTTTCTCCCTCAACCAGGCAAAAAAGGACCACTTGCCTATTCAGTCATGGTCACTTCATTTGACGTTGGAGATCCTTATCGGATCACACGTGAACCGCAACGTGTGCTCCGTTTTCCGATTGAAAAAGAATGCGTTTTGGCGCCTAGTAGCATCGTCGGCTCGGTGCGATGGAACGAACCAGGCTGCCGATTGGAGAAAAAGGAGGAAGCAGTGCTCGGCCTCCTCTGCCTAGACCCCTGGCCAAAAAGGCGGTCTGGGCAACGCCTTGTGCCTTGGCCTGCCAAACTGGTTCTCACAGGGTTTCCCGGAATACGATGCTTTCCGGCCTGACCGTCGCCTGGCGGTAGTCCGCCTTGGTGGGCGTCAGCGGCGGCCCATGGGCGCTGAGCTTCAGGCTTGCCGCCGCAGTCGACGACGCGCTCGAGCGGCGGTCCCGCTGTTGTTGGGGAAGCCGTGCAGCCATCTTCTTCAGCATGTCCAGCGCATCGCGCGGCACTCCGCCGTTCCTGCAGGCCGACGACACACGACACGCACGCAGGACACACACACACACACACAAACACACGCGCGCGCCAGACGCACATGCAACACGCACGCGTGCGCACAGCAAACCGCACTCATCAGCGCCAATGCATGAGGCCTGTGTTACAACACCAGGCACAAGCCAATGGGAACAACACGGGCCATGATCACCCAGGGGCACAAGGAACTGGGGGAGTTGGGGAAGGAGGTGGCCGACAGGGCCCTGGTTACCCTCCAACAATCGAGAAGGTGACCGCTTAGAGGGCCTCCATACGACCGCGCAACTCGCGAGCCCGTTGTCAGGCACCCCAACAGAGCTGTTGCCAACGCGATCTTCAAGAAGAAAAAACGTGCTTGAAAATCGCGCGGCCGGTGCCCAACAACACACCAAACGGACACAGTTTGCGCACAACTGAGTTTGTGTGTCATGACAACAAAGCTCCAAACGTTTATGTAACAAATTAATTTCAAAAAATTCGTATAAAATACAAATTACAAATAATAAACTATTGTGACAAGCGTCAATTGACTTATCGTTGTAAACAGTCTGAAAGCTTACGAAACTGTTGCTAACATTTACTCTACAAACAGCGACCACGTGGTGTCCCACGTATTGTAGACAAATTTAGAGGAAACAGCCAAAAGCTATCATTTGAAAGCCGACAAAGACATTAACGCCACATTATTATACAGGGTGGGGGGTGAACCAACGCTCATAAACGCCAAACGTAACATTGAAACGAAGTAAACATGAAACACGAACTCTGAAAAGGAAACAGGAACACGTGGCTAAACAAGCGCTGTGCATACCCTGACTCCGGCTTGAAGGACGAGGCCAGGTGGAGTAGTTGCTTGGGCGTGAGATTAGGGAAGGCTTCACGCACGTCTGCCTCATCGGAGAGCACACTCATGTCGAGCGCTAGAAGCGAAGCAACCTCGTTAACGTGCGCCAGTTGCTTCCTGTTTTTTTTTTT
>NAVB01000707.1:0-16986 GCA_002179805.1 Acanthamoeba lenticulata
GACTTGACCATCTTATGCTTGGCAGGTACATGAAGCCCGACATCGACGCTGTGCTTCACCTCATTCAATCAGGCCAGATCGCCAGCATTTTGCGTCCCTATTTTGATGCTCCTGCACCCTCCTCCTCTTCTTCCTCTTGTTGTTGACTACACGCCTGGTGGTGATATTAAAGCGTCTACGTTGGTGAACGAAGCGCACTTGGCCTTCTTGCTGGTTTTTTTTTATCGTGTCCGCAAAAAATGAAAATACGCGGTTCATTTTGGGGCGCGGCAGGTATTTGCCAGGATCGGACCTGAATTGTCTTTTCTTTCTCCTCTCTCATCCACATCGCCCTTCTCTCTCCCCCCGTGTGTGGAATATAATCTCGTAATGGTATGATTCGCTACCTCCTGTCGCATTTCGCCTGCCGCTCTTGAGCAGCTGCGCGAAGATGTTTGTTGCCCCGTGCTTGAGAGATAATCAATTAATCCAATTTATGACTATTGCAGGCCCATCGCGAGTATCAGGTCGTCGGTCGCCGCATCCCCACTGAGGCGGACCCCAACCCCAAGGTCTACCGTATGCGCATCTTCGCGCAGAACGACGTCGTGGCCAAGTCCCGCTTCTGGTACTTCCTGAGCAAGCTGGCCAAGGTCAAGAAGGCCAACGGCGAGCTCCTCTCCGTGAACGAGCTTACCGAGAAGAAGCCCAACAAGGTCAAGAACTTCGGCATCTTCCTCCGCTACCGATCGAGGACTGGCATCCACAACCTGCACAAGGAGTTCAGGGACACTACCCGTGTTGGTGCCGTCAACCAGATGTACAACGAGATGGCCTCCGTCCACAAGGCCACCTGGAACAACATCAACATTATTGAGGTCAACCAGCTCAAGGCTTCGCAGACTCTCCGCCCCAACATCAAGCAGTTCCACGTACGTTCGTCCCTCAAAATTAGTTTTACCCAACTCACCCATCTTTGGCGTAACTAATTCTGTTTGCCTTCACTTTCCAGGACTCCAAGATCAAGTTCCCTCTGCCCCACCGTGTCCAGCGCGTGCCGATGAAGAGGTACAGGAGCACTTTCGTCGCCAAGAGGCCCTCGACCTTCTGGTAAGAAGTAAGACGAGGCGCGATACCCTTTCCTCCTTCTTTCGGATCGACACACTCCTTGGGCGCGTTCGTGCGACTGACGACGTGAATACAAGCAAATTCCCACATCACATCTTTTTTTGCCTCTTTTGCGCCCTCTCTGGCTTTGTCTCCATGTTCTCTGTTTCTAAGGCCAGCGGCTACAAGTTTGTCGCGAGCTGAGGAGAAAGAGGGAGGGGGTAGTGAAGCCCGCCGAGCTCGCGAGCACCTCGCCAGTGCGACACCTCACACCATTGAGCGCTCAGCTCGAAGTTGGGGACTTGCACGCTTGCTGGCCGTCAGCACTGCAACCTGCACCCACGTGCCCAGGCTCGCCGCAGGTCGTGCACACATGCACGAACTGGCACTCTGAATCCTGGCAGCAGCCCAAGTTGTACCGCGCACACCGGGCCTAAAGCGCAGCAGAGGAACCGTTGAGAAGTTGAGCGAAGGAAGAGAAGAGCTGCCTACAACCTTGCGAGGCACAAGATGAGTCTCGTGAACCTCGGGGGTGGTCTTGAACTTGTGGCGTGAAGGGCTCAGCCGAGAGCTGTTGATTGGGCAAGTAAGGAGGAGTAAAAGTAAACACTCCTCAGTACGGCAGTGGATACCGTGGCGGTGCGAGAACTGTTTGTTTGCTGGCCTCACGGGTGGAGGTGAAGCCGTAAAGAGCTCGAACGTACTCTGCACCCTCGCGATCAAGCAGTCTGGAGGAACATAAAACAGAGAAGAGTGTCAACAGAATGCTTCAGTAAGCTTGGCGAAGGGTCGCACTCCAGCACGCGTGAGGGAACATAGAAGTGAAGCCGTGGTGGTTCTTCGGGGAAAGCCAATAGCGAGTTAAACGCCGCGCCAACGTCGCTGTGCATGTCGTCCGGAAAGGCAGGCACCACCATCCTTCACAGAGTAGAAGACCAGTCAGCCCGAGGTCATGGCTCTTCTGAAGATCTTGTGCAGGAGGACTGCACGCCATACCTTTTGGCCAAGTTGAGTGCACAGCTCAGCGTTGCGAGAGCATTCTTCGAGAGTTTCGTGGCGAAGTCGACAGGAGACTCCTGCAGTTGCTTGTAGCAGCTGGGCACCCCCTTGCACGTAAAGCGCTCGTGCTCGTAGGCACAGACATTCCGACGTTCGAGCATCACCATCAGCTCTTTGGTGTTGGTCTTGAGGTGTTGCCCTACACCTTTTACGATCTCGTCAGGTGCGCTGGGGTTGAAAACTACACGCTTGAAGCTCAGGAACAGCTTCATTAGGCGCTCTACGTTCTCGTACGCCCTCTCGTACTGACGAAAGATGGCTTTGGTGACGAGCGGGCTTTCTGGTCCTTCGTAGACCTCGTTTGAGCAGTCGAGTGAGCTGGCGTCGTGTAGAGTTGTGGCCACGATGTGGCAGTACTCAAGGGAATGACGCAGAAAAGTAGGAGCAGAGATGCCCCAGATGTCGTCTTCGCTAACCAGGCCATCCTTGACCAAAGGAGTGCCCATGGAGCGCTAACGTTGTGCAGCGTGATGGGAGGTGTCGCAGTGTCTATCAACAAGAGCGACCACGTGATTGCTTTTGTGGCGAAGTTGCTTTTGTGGCCAAGCTGACAAAGGGCACTAGAGTCGCCATGGCCGTGTTGCTTTTGCCTGCTCGCCTGCTGGCGCCAAAACATGAGCAAAAGAAAAGAAAAACTCAACAAAAAAGAGAAAAAGTAATATTCACCCGAAAATAGTTCATTCTGTTGAATTGGAGATGGAAACGAAAGGAGAAGCCCCTGCATCTGAGCTGTTCAAAGTGAATGTAAAGACACTGGACGGCAAGGTTCACTCTGTGGAGGTTTCGTCTGCAGTACGTCGACTGCTCTTTTTTTGTCTCCCCTCAATCATTGCTTCTGCAAGCGTGTGATCGCCCCACAGCTAACTTTGCAGTTCCTTTCCCCTTACTAGACCACCATCGCAGAATTCAAGTCAAAGATCGCGAGCGCCACAAATGTAGCCCCCACAGTACAGCGCCTCATTTTCCAGGGCAAGGTCCTTAAGGATGATCAAACCGTTGGCTCCTACTGTACATAGACCTCCCTTCCTGCCTGCATGCATGCAAACCTCATGTAAACCGATTGACCGTTGTCGCCTTGCCCATGTGAACACAGCGATACGTGCCGGTCTGACGCTCCACATGGTGGAGCGACCGCCGGAGGCGCCCCGCCAACCTGCTGCTGGGGCCCCAGCTGGTGCTCCCGCTATGCCCGGCACACCCATCGTGCCCGGTGCACCGGGAGTCGGCCAGCTGCGGCCGGGCAGCATCGTGATGGGCACCTTTGCCCTGCCCAACGCTGCCGGTGGAGGCGCCCCGCCCGCGCTCGACAACGTATGCCACCTCCCCTCTTCTCTTTTTGCTTCCCCTGTTACCTCAGCATGCGCGGTTGAACTGACGCCCGCGCAGCTCATCAACAGTGTGCTGGGCTCGCTCGGCTTGCCCGTACAGACGACTTCCATCCGCGTGACGGCCACGCCCTCGCATGGCCCGCCCAATGTGCGCCTGATCAACTGTTCTTATTTCTTCTTTATTTATGTGTTTTTAATCAAAATCTCGACTCGATGGGCTTTCTCGTCCTTGTCGCGACGCAGGAGAATGTTGTCTGGACTCCCGTCGAGAATGTGGAAAACCAGATGCAGCAGCTCCTCAACACTATCCTGAGCGCAGGGACACAGACCACCAGTGCCGAGCAGTTTCAGCCCCAGGGGCGCGCTGCTCAACGTCTGGTCGCCCTCGGTGATCTCCTCGACCGCACTCGCCCCCTTTGGCGACGGCTGGCCCAGGCCGCGGTTCGTCCTTCTTTTCTATTTATCATTTTTACGGATTAAATTTGGTTTGCTGACTACGGCACACCACCAGGACGATGCGCCGGAGAGCGCGACCTACCAGGAGTCCCGGCAGCTGCTGGCCCAGTCTGCTCCTCTCTTCCAGCAGCTGACCTCGTACTTCCTGGCCCTGACTCCGGCCGTCATGAGCCTCGCTCCGCCGCAGCAGCCGGCTGCGGGCCAGGCGTCGGGCGCGCAACAGCCCAGGCCGCCAATGCCCTTCCCCTTCATGTTCCCGCACGCACACGGCGGCCAGCACAACGTGCAGCACTTCACCTTCCCCATGCCAGGCGCGGTTCCTCATCAGCACCAGCAGGCGCCAACTCAGCAGCAGCAAACTCCTGGCACCCAGCCTGCGCCCCAGCAGCAGCAGCAGCCTCAGCAGCCGCATCCAGCCGCCGGCACACCATTCGCCAGTCTCATGTCGCAGCTGATGCCCGCCGTGATGCCGCTCGCCCAGCAGATCGCGCAGCAGATCAACGTCGCGGAGTCGGAGCAGGTACGACCGTCCCAAATGCCGTGGGTCGCATCTCTGGCTGCGTGAATAACAAACCAAATTAGTACTTCATTCTCACGGGGAGGGACTGGGCGGGCGGGTCCGGGGCTATCATTGACTGCAGGGACAGCAGCCCGCTCAGGGCGGTGCGCAGGCGGCGTCGGCCTCAGCGGCTGCTCCGCTCGACCTGAACGCCATGCTGTCACAAGTGCTCCAGGGCCTTTCCGTGCCCCCGCAGCAGCAGCAGCAAACCGCTGGACAACAGCAGCAACAATCACCTCAAGTGCAGCGGCAGCAGCAACAACCGCCGTCTCCTGTCCTGCCTCCTCTGGTTCCGGCCAACGCGCCGCCTGCGGCCGCGCAGACTGCCGCGCCGGCTGCCTCCCGGCCCTCGCCCGCCCCCGCGGCCGCTGCCCCGCCAGGCCTCGTACGCACCCGCTTCCCTACGCACGAACAAGTTATCTGACGAAAGAACCTGCCTAATTTATGGTGGTCTTTGTGCAGCCGCCTGCGCTAAGCTCCATGTTTGGCAACATCCTACAATCGCTGTCTCAGCCTCCGCCATCCGCCGGTTCTGCCGCAGGCGGCGCACAAGGTATGTGACATGCCCTCCGCGTGAGCGCTTGACTGCACGGATGGCTGCCGCGTTGACCGTCGATCGTCTACCCCAGCAGGAAGCGCGGCCCCACCGCCGATGGACTTCAACGCCCTCTTCTCGAGCCTGCTGACCCCCCAGCCTGGCGCGCCCGGCGCCACCGCGAGCGCCAGCGGTCCCGCGGCCTCGACTCCCGCGAGCGGGTCTGACCGGGACCGGCTGATGACCATGCTCACCCAGGCGATGGCCGGCTCGGGCGGCGGCACGCTGGCCGAGCTCCTAACCACCATGGACCAGCCTGGCTCGCCCCCGCCCGGCGAGGACGGTGCGCATGCCTCTCGCCACAGGCGCACGAGCCTCGCGCCATTTGCAGACACGAAACTTACCCGACGTGGTGGCACAGATACGGTGCTTGGCGAAATCCTCGGGATCATCTTGGGTCGTCTGAGGCCGGCCGATGTGGTCTCCATCCTGCAGGGCAACCTGGCGCCGACGGAGAACCTGCGTGGCCCGATCGCGGCCTACCTGCGCCACCACGCCGGGATCGAGCCCGGCGCCGACGTCAACGACGAGCAGCTGTGGGGCCTCAAGGAAGAGATCGTGGGCGCCGTCTCCGCCTCCATGGACGACTCTTCCCTCCCTCCGGAGATCCTTGCCAAGCTCAACCCGGGCGCGGGCCTGACCTCTGCCGGTTCGTTTGGGGTTTTTTCCGCTTGGCCGCCGCTGCCGCCCGCCTGAGCCTCACTCCGTCTCTCCCCTCATGTCCACGTCCATATGTGCCACAGCGGTGGAGGCCTTTGGCGCGCACACACCGCAGCTGCTGAGGCTCATCTTGGCGCCCGCCGACCCGTCCCCCGTCGTGCCGCATCCCTTCGCGACCGGTTTGCGCGATTGGTGCGTCCCACGCAATGCTGGACGACTTGTTCACGTGTCGTGCTTGTGGTTGGCATGCCGTCTCACTTGAGTCCGTCCCTCCCCCCTCGACTCGTGGGCGCGCCTCCAGGGCTCGTGATCTGTCGGTCGAGCTGGTGACCCGCCTCGCTGGCGCCTTCCGTAACGGGATCAGCGACGTGCCGCAGTTCCTTCGCTTCTTCCTCCTCTCCGTAATTTTCCCTCCCCTCTCATCCCCTCTCTTCTTGTTGCCTAAACTGGAGGGCTCATTTAATCTTCAACTGTGACGCAGAGGCTGAGCTTCGTGTCGGGCGAGATGCGTGAGGCCGCGGCCGATCTCATCACGACCTACGTCATGCGGATCTACTCACAGACACAGGTGCGTTCCCTGGTCGTCGCGCCTTCTTCTTCTTCCTCCTCCCGAACTCATGAGATGGCGAATATGATGCCGCTAGGCGAGCCAGGAGATCCGCGAGGCGCGGTCCACGGCGCAGGCTGGGCAGCAGAACGCCACGCGACGTCAGCGAGAGGACGAGCTTGACTACGAGGACGACGAGGGTGACGACGAGAACGACGACGAGGGCGACGATGAAGACGAGGACATCATGCCATCTTCGTGGAGGCAGACCCTGGCTGATGACGACCTCAGGCAGGCCCTCGCCCCGCCGGCCGCGCCTCTCAGCGAACCCTACCTCTCTGGCTCCCTCCCCAAGCTCGCCAAGCGCCAGAAGGTGCCCATCCCTTCCTTGCTTTCCAATTTTATGATCACCTCTTGACTCACTGATTAATTAATCCACGTCCCCAGACTGGCCAGTGAAGGGGACAGCTAACATGTAGCTGCTGATCGTACTCATCGTCATGAACAACTTTATAATGTTTTTTCCCTCATCCCATTATCCTGGTCATGTACAGCCCAACATGCACACCTTCTTGCCCTTCTCTTCATTTTCTTTGTTATTATTTTTTCTGTTTCCATCGGGTTTTCTTCGCCAGGTCGCGGCAGCACAGAAACGCGGACGAAAAACGTTGCGTTTTCAGCTCAACTCCGTGCCTTGGCGTGTGACCGACTCAGGCGAGGCCAATCACGCCCCTTCGTTCTCCTTCCTTCTCAGACTGCTTTGTCAACTTTCCTGTTCTCTCTCCAACTTACAACCAACACTCCAACAACACACCCCACCCCAGCTCTTCTTCTTCCCTCACAACCAGCACTTCCTTTACGCCACCTATTCCCTCTCCTACATCGACCCCCCCCCCGATTCACAACAATACACATTTCTGCTCAACATGCAAAAGATGGGCAACGTTCGACGAAGGGGCCTTGCGGTGCTTCTTCACCACCAATTCCCAGGTTGGTCCTCCTTTCCTCTTTTCCTGCATGGCGAAGGAAGCGGGACATGACCTGAAGCGTATGTGGTGGAGGATAGAAATTGAAAGCGTGCAAGAGATCGAAAAAGTGATCGCCTTGTTCGAGAAAGCCGACCGTGAACGCAATGGCAAGGTGGACAAAGGTGCGCTGTGGGTGTTCATGTGAAAGGTAGCCTCTCCCCCTGCCCTAGCTGACGCCGTTCGTACAGAGGAATTCAAGGTCCTCCTCGAAGAGTTCCGAAAGAGCGGATCGGCCACAGTGGCCGGTTCGGCCGACAAGATGCTGGTCGACCTCGTCTTCTCCGCCCTCGACAAGGACGACAGGTTCCTTCTTCCCTCCCCTCGGGGAGACATCCCAACCCTTCCAGAGTCGTGGGTCTGGTGCTTACGTCCGCGTCACAACAACAACAACAACTAAAGCGGCGACCTCAACCTGGAGGAGATCTTGGCGGGCTATCACACCCTCTTCGCCGATGAGCGCATGGAGCTCGCCCGCCTGATCAGCCCTTCCTTCCCCTGTACGCCGCTCCTCTCTCTTGGCCCGAGCCTGATGACGGCTGACGGACGAACGGTCTTGGGCAGCCCTGAGCGAGAAACAAATCGTCGACATTCTGAAGCTGTTTGAGCGCTTCGACGACAACGGCAACGGCATCATTGACAAACGTGCGCGCCTCCGCCTCGAATCTCTCCATCGCTGTCTCGGGCGTGCCTTTTTCTCACAACAGTCGACTTGGGGCGCTCTGATCAGACGAGTTCTACCAGCTCAAGCAGGAGCTGGCGCCCTCGATCGTGAGCGTGCTCCAGGAGATCCAGAAGGAGAAGAACGGCGCCCCGCTGGTCGAGTCCGACTTCCTTCGGGCCTACCAGCACATCTTTGGGTCTCGCGCAGATGACGCGCCTCACGTGGCCGCCGCGGCCGAGGCCGCCCTCACGGCCGCCCTTTCCACCGGCGCCACCGCTGGCGGTCCGCCCGATTCGCCTCCGCCTGTGGCTTCCTCTTCTTCTTCTGCGCCCGTCAAGGCGGTCTCGCCTCCGCCCCGGGCGCCTGAGGAGCCCAAGCGGGAACCGGCGCCCATTGCCCAACAGAAGGCAGCCGCTGCCGCGCCGGTGCCCACATCGTTATCGACAGCGGCAATGGCATCGTCGCCAGCGCCAGTGCCCACGCCCACCCCCATGCCCACGCACTTGTCCGAGGAGCCGACCGTCTCGCCGGCGCGGAAGAGCCCTGCGGCCGAGCCCGTGCCCTCCACGACGACGTCGATCGCTTCGTCCTCGCCTGCGCCCACCTCACAGGCACCGCAGCTTGCCGGGAAGACGTCGCCCACGTCAACCTCGAGCAGCAGCAGCAGCAGCAGTTCGGGCGAGGCGCGGGCGGCCGGGCCTTCGCAGCTGTGGGACGCCTTCGTGGCCTCGGAGGAGCCTCTCGAGGCGCGCCGCCTGTGGGACGAGCTCAAGGCCGCCTGCCAGGCGCCCAGCGACGCGACCGGGGGTCAGGCCTACGTGGCCGTGCGCGACCGCTTGAACGGGCTCCCGCGCTGGAAGCCCTTTTTCCAGCTGCTCGACAAGAAGCGTGCGCAGGTACTTCTTCTTCTTCTTCTTCTTCATGAACCTCGTCCTCGTCCTCAACAAACGTGGCTTCAATGACTGCCCAGAAAGAGTACGTGCTCGAGTCGGCCGAGAAGCCCCGCGCGCTCGTGGTGGGCGCCGGCCCTGGAGGCCTGCGGACGGCGATCGAGGCGCTGCTCCTGGGGAGCCGCGTGACGGTGGTCGAGATGCGCAAGCGCTTCACCAGGCACAACCTGCTGCACATCTGGAACTCGTCCATCCGCGACCTCCGCAACATCGGGGCCAAGTTCCTCTACCCCCAGTTCTGCACCGGCGGCATCAAGTACGCGGCCACGCCAGCGCATTCCCTCCTCCTTCACCTCCTCATGAGCCTCAAGGCTCCCCAGAACCTCACAAGCCCTTATTCACTTGCTTTCATCATCAACAACAACAGTCATGTGTCGATCCGGCGGCTGCAGCTCGTGCTGCTTAAGGTGGCGCTCATGCTGGGCCTCAACTACCGACGAGGCGCCTACGCCGGCGCGCAGGGACCCGAGTCCGGCACCGGCCTCTGGCGGGCCACCGTCAAGTCCAAGGTCTCGCCCTCTTCTTCTTGTCGTCGTCGTCGTTGTTGTCGTCTTGGCTCGTGCTCGAGTTTGCTGACGACTCCTTTCATCCAGGAGCCGATCGAGGACGACGACTTGCGGTTCAACGTGCTGGTCGGCGCCGATGGCGAGCGCTCGTGCATCGCCGACGAGTTTGGCTTTGAGCGCAAGCTCTTCAAGGGTATGTACGCGCGCAAGATGATGATCGTCCACCTTGACCGCAGCGCGCTGACGCGCCGCCGCATTGGCAGGGAGCGACGCGATCGGGATCACGGCCAACTTTGTCAACACGCAGACGCCCGAGGAGAAGCAGCTCGATGAGTTCGGCCTGCTGGCCATCTACAACCAGCCCTTCTTCAACGAGCTCAAGGCCAAGAGCGACATCGAACTCGAGAACCTGGTCTACTACCGCAACGAGACGCACTACTTTGTGATGACCGCCAAGCGGAGCAGCCTGCTGCGCCGGGGCGTGCTGCGGCAGGACGGCCCCGTGGAGACGGTCCTCCTGAGCCGCGAGAACGTCGACTACGAGAAGCTCATGGCCTACGTGCGTGAGGTGGCCGACCACATCTCCCTCCCGGCCCACTGCGCCTTCATGAAGAACAGCCGCGGCGCCGACGACGTCGCCATCTTTGACTTTAGCAAGTGCGTCCTCTTCCTCGTCCTCTTGCTCATCTGGCTTCCGAGAGCTGACGCATATCTTGGAGCGCCGCAGGAAGCAACAAGCCACGGCCCCCGCCAAGGTCGTGCGCGAGGGATCGGCCAAGCTGCTGGTGGCCCTCGTCGGCGACTCGCTCGTGGAGCCCTTCTGGCCGCAAGGTGCGCCCCCAAGCCCCAACTGAACTCAGCAGCCCAGTGGCCCTCGCCTGTGCCGTGTTGTGCGTGGGCTCACAGCCCGAGATGGGTGCAGGGACGGGCGCCAATCGAGCGATCTTGGGCGCGCTGGACACGGCGTGGATGATCAAGACGCTGTTTGAGCGCGGCGGGTCGTCGGAGCAGGACCAGCAGCTGCTCGACGAGTGGGTGGCCGAGTTCAAGGTCATGGTGTCCTCCTCGCCGGATGACTTGCAGAGCAACCTGGGCGCCTTCACCATCGACCCCAAGACGCGCTACAAGAAGATGACCGTCACGCACTTTATGTAGGCGCAGCGCTCGGGAGGACGGGCACGGGGACGTCGTAGGTGACGGCTGGTCGCTCCAGCGGCCACTTGCCATAGAGCTCCGTCATCTCTCGGGTGCACTGTTTGCGCTCCTCGACGTGGTCGGGGTTGTCGCTCAGCCCTGTCCTGTCCATCACCACATGCACATCATCATGTACATAAAGTCTCAGCGCAACAACTTGTCATAAAGCACAGAGGCTGGTGACGAACTGGTGTTTGATGTAGTGGTGGGTCGTAGCGCCGACCAGTCGGACGAGCACGGGCGTCTGGGCAATGGTGGTGGCAGCGACGCTGTTGAAGGCGATGTCCTCGCAATTGAAGTAGGTATCGACCATGTTGCGTGCAGCCACAGTTCGATGGTCCAATCGGTTGTAGTACGCGCGCAAGAGGGAAGTGGAGACAAAGGCGAGGTTCGTCAAGACGAGGTTCGAGCAGATTGGCTGTCGAGCCAGGTAGACGCCTGGATTGGCGGCGCGACCGTCCTTTCCCACGATGGACTTGCGGTTGAGCTGCCACAACTGCGTTTGTGCTGCGTGTGAGACGAGATGCGCGGCAGTCACTAGAGGCAGCACGCGGTTAGGCACCCGAAACGCGGCCTCGAGACCTTCGCGAGAGAACACAATGTCATCATCGTTGGTGAGCAGAGCTTCCGTGCGCACCAAGTCAGCCACCGCGAATCTGCAGCTCAACGACCGCCATGTTAGAGTGGTAGTACAGAGCAGCTTTTGCAAGGTGAAGCACCTGTTGTTGAGTGAGTCAAAGGGCATGTTGGCAATGAAGGTGACCTTGGTCTGGTTGACCCCCAGCTCCTTGGCCGTTGGCATTGTTGTATTTGTTGGAGGCACGACCACCAGTATAGCTGCAACTGACGGATGTCCATCATAGTGGCTCAACGCCCACTTGAGGTAGTCAAGCCGGGTCAGCAGAGTGATGAACGCAATCGTGAACTGCTCGGCTTTGTCGGCCTCAGAGAGAACGAAACGTGTCTGGTTGGCAAGCAGCGGTTCTCGACAGCTTCGCCCAACAGCAGGGATGAGAGAAAAGCGCGGTGCACAAGGTTGGTCCTCTTCATTGGGAAGAGAAGACACAATAAAGCAGAAGGCGGCCCCCCAAGGTGGAGGAGCAAGAGGCCAGGTCGTGGAGTGCACAGTGGATTCGTCATTGTACCGGTAGGCTGATGTGGCTGAGAAGTCCAACAGAAGCTTCATGCAAGCCATAAAGAACACAAAGAGGAACAAGTTGAGGGCGGTGCACCACCGCCTCATCTTCATCTCCCTTCGGGACTGTAAAACATCAAAAATCCAAAACAAAACACCCCTAAATTCGAGTTGACTTTTTCCCTTTTGTGCCGTTGGCATGGAACTCCGTCCACTCGACTGTAATACCCCTAGGGGCTGTATTTCATACACGCATGTAGCTTGTGCCAAGCGTTCTCTTGGCTGTACAGGGCCTACCGCAGAGGCGTGGGCACGAAGCCGACGTGCAGCGTCTTCTCGAGGGAGACCCAGGTAAAGAGCCCCTCCTTGCCCGCGTTCCAGTCAAAGGAGAGGAGCGGCTGGTTGACGGCGGCGACGCTCGCCACACTTCGGACAGCCGCACCGTCGGCTTTGTACAGGTCGAGATAGCCGTTGCCTCCTGTTGTTGCTTGTTGTTAGTCCACATGAAACCACAAGCAAAGCACAGAGAGAGAGAGAGAGAGAGTACGACGGACCTGCACTCATGAAGTAGGCCCGGTTGTGCGGGCTGAAGCGGGCATCCCACATGGTGGCGTCGCGAGCTTCTGGCGGTCGCAGCGTGGGCTCGACCCGGTACTCGCGCCGTAGGACCGGTCTGTTGGCTGGCTGGGCCGACGTCGCCGCGCCGAGGTCGAGATCAAACAGCGTGAGGTGGTCGTCTACGGTGGTCGCCAGGAGCTTGGCCTGCGCAGTATCAAATCCGCCATTAGGTCTCGTCAGTGGCAAAGCGTATCGTGCTCAAGCGAAGGGGAGAGGCGCACGTCGTGACAGGCCAGAGAGCAGATGCCCGAGCTGCGCACGAGGCGGTGCTGCCAACGTGGCCGGGTGTGTTGACGAAGGTCGGTCAGATACACGGTCCCGTCGTCGTAGCCGGCGAAGAAGGCCTCTGGCGTAGCGCCGCCGCTGTTGGCAAAGGCCACCGCCCAGCAGTCGCTCTCGGCAAAGGCCAGCTCGGCCACAGGCCCCTTGGACGGGGGCTGCCGCACGTCCCACACGCAGGCCCGCCCGTCTCTGCCGCCTGCGTAGTGGACACAGGGCATGTTGTTGAGGCTTCATGACGCTGAGGGCAAGCCGAGGCGCACGAACCAGAGAGGATGAGATTGGGCACGGCATCGATGGCGTTTACGATCTGGTCGTGCCCGCCGTCAATAGTGAAGGTCGTGGGGGAGGTCTCCGCGCTGCCCAAGCGTTCAATGTCCAACACAGTGATGCGGCCTTCAAAATCGCCCACAGCGAGCTGGCGGGCATCGGATTTGCTGAGATTGCAGGTGCCACACTTCAGCCCTGCTCGCCCTACACCTGCCTTCTTCTGCTTAGTGGCGTCCACCACGAGTTGCAACTGGCCAGCGTCCTCTTGCATCGCAAGCTTGTAAACGTGTAGCCCTCCCGTCGTGGTGGAGCCGTTCTGGTGGCAGCCCACCGCCAGGAGGCGGGCCGACGAAGGCACCCATCGCGTGCAGAACGGAGCAAAGCTCAGCGGTGTGCTTGCAAATGAGGGCACAATCGGCACTGGCGTTGTTCTTTCCATCTTGTGCTTTTATTTATTTTTATTTTAAGACTCCTTTTATTTTTCAGGTCCCTTCGTTCTGGGGCTCAGTGGAGGACAACCATGGCAGCTGGGGGCAGGGTGAGCGAGATGAAGAACCGGCCGTCGGCCTGCTGCTGTATGGGCACGGCGCGCTGCATCCGCGGGAGCAGACACTCGGCGGTCTCGGGCAGCTCCATCGCGCAGGCGGGCAACGAGGCCGAGGGCAGGCCCAGCACGGCCGCCAGGGCGGCGTCGCTCCAGTCGCTGTGGTAGAGGATGGACATGGAGGCCGTCACCGGCTGCTGGTGCTTGCGCAGCCTCTCGGCGTGCTTGCGCTCCTGCAGGCGGCGGTCGATGGTCACCAGCGCGCGGCGCTCCTCGGTCGGGTGCGTGTTGAGCGCCACGAGCACTTCGCAGTCGCAGTGGATCCGCGACCAGGCCAGCACCTCGCCGCGCAGCGAGCCACGCCAGCAGCGCACACGCTCGTCCTTCATGACCTCCTCCTCGGTGAGCCGCAGGTCGATGTGCGTGTTGGAGCGCTGCAGACGCCGCCGCTTCATCTTTGCGTGCTTGTTGTGCTTGGCCGGCGTGGGCGGCGACGGCGCGGCCGCTTCGGACGACGCCCCGGCCTTGCCGGGGATGGGCAAGTGCATGGACGACTGGGCGCGAGAGGCCGGCAGTGCCGCCTTCCGGTCGCGCGCCGCCTTGAGCTGCTTCTCGCGCTCGAGTCGGTCGCTTTCGTCTCGCTGCGCCCGGGTCAGGAAGGAGATCGGGCACACGTCGCGCAGGTACAACCTACCATGGCGCAGCGCGATGCCAACAATGTCCTGCACGCGCATGTGTGAGTCTCAACGGGCCGTGTCCGTGGCCGTGGCAGAAGCTTGTTCATGAAACGCACCTTACGCGCGCGGAGGTGGGCGAGGACGGCGATGCGGAGGTAGGTCGGGTGCTGCGGGTCGAAGAAGTGGCAGCCGCGCGTGGCGTAGGCCGAGAAGTTGCCTCCAAACATGTTTTCCCTCAGGTACCTGCACGTATACGTGGCCACAGGGCTCAGCCCAAGCGCACAGACACCGGAGCGGGAGAGAGCGCACGCACTTGTCGTGGTTGCCGTGGCCGGTGAGGGCCTGTTCGGTGCCGTAGTAAATACACGGAATGCCGGGCATCGTCAGCTGGATGCCCGTCAGGTTGGCGACACGCTTGGCGCGCAGCGGCCCTTCGTTGAGGTGACCCACGCGCGCTTTATCCGTGTGTTGCCTATTGTTGTTGTTGTTGTCTGGTCAGCAGCTGTACTATCGAGCCGCGGGAGAAGAGTTCACACGATCCCCCCCCCACAGTACCAGATCATGTCGTGGTCGTCGAGGACGATGAAGTGGAGGCCACCGAGCTCGCGCAGGTTCTCCATGGCGTCCTTGGCGTGGAAGACCAGCGACAGGTCCGAGTTTTTGTCGACCGTAAACACGTTGCAAAGCCGCTCAGACGGGTCCCTGCGCGATCGGACGCGAACGGAGCGGCGGTCAGCGCGCATCATCATGAGGCCGCGATGGCGAGGTTTAACGCCTTGGACGCGTACACGATGTCGAGGACGGCGTCGAGGTTGTGTGAGAAGGGCAGGCCGCCGCCCAGGAACCGCACGCGCATGGGCGCGGCGCCGGACACCTCGCCCACCATCAGGAACTTGTCCTTCCCGATCGACTGCGCAAACTCATGGATGCCTGTGATGATTCGTTCGTGGTTGGTTGATGAGTTGGTTGGCGTTGACGCCACGTTGTGGGCCACAGAGCTGAGGGCACACGCACCCTGGCAGAAGCGATGGGCGGCGGACAAGGGCACGTGCTTGACGGTGTCGAGGCGGAAGCCGTCGCAGTCCGTCAGCGCGATCCAGTAGCAGTAGGCCCGGACCAGAGCGCACACGGTGTCTTCTCTGTCGAGATTCAGCGACTGCCACGTCATCCCATCCCATCCCATCCCCGCCTCATGCGTCACTCGACCACATCAAGGGTAGAGGGAAGGAGGCCTTGTGGCCACAAGGACGTCACGTACCTTGAGCGTCATGAAGTCGCCGCGGACATACTCGGGGTACTTGTCCCAGTCGCTGATCGAGCCCGCCCGATAGTACCACTCCGGGTCCTGGAACTCCTTGGGCCACACGCCGTCCTCCATGCTCGCGATCTCTTTGTTCGCTGTTTCGCGTCGTCCCAAAAATTGATGGCGGACATCAGCCATGAGATGGCATGAGAGATAAAATGAGCCAATCCGGCGTCAAGACCACCGGTGGCTTGGGCAAAGGTAGGAAGGAAACGCACGTTTGCCGTGCCTGTCCTTCCAGGCGCCAAAGGCGTGGCGCTCGCGGTTGTTGTCGCGGTAGGGCATCGTCGACTTCATCTTGCCCTCGTGTTGGTAGAAGAAGTTGTCGCCCGTATGGTTGAAGATCACGTCGAGCAGGACGTACATGCCTAGCTCGTGCGCGCGCTTGACCAGCTCCCGGAGGTCCTCGCGCGTGCCGAGGTGCGGGTCGACGTCGAGGAAGTTCTGAATCGCGTATCTGCTTCCCACGTTAGTTTGTTCTGCGCCCTTGCTAGTTGAGCTTCCGAAGAGAAGGAGCTGACCCATGATAGGTGGGCTCGTCCATGCGTTGCTTGTAGACCGGCCCCAGCCAGATCGTGGTCACTCCGAGCCCCTGCGTGATGGTTACATCAGTGAGCCAGAAGGAAGCCCACAAGCGCGAGCGCGCGCCAAGGAGGAAGGGCGGCACCTTGAGGTAGGGCAGCTGGTTCATGATGCCGCGCAGGCTGCCGCCCTGCCACTCCATGCCAGATTCGGCCCATGCCGCCTTCTCCGACTTGGGCAAAGCGAACTCGAGCGCGCGCTCTTCCTTGTAGAGCGCACGTTCGGCCTCGCGTCCGTCACTGAACCGGTCCGGCAGCAGGAAGTAACACACCTGCACACCGGTGGCGGCGCAATTAAAATTTGGGTGGCCCACGCGAGGCGGGTTGAGTGCGACTCAAGCGAGGGAGGGCAGTGAGGCTGCGTGGTCATCACATGACACTACGTACCTGGTCGTCCCAGTGGCGCGGGCTCGGGTACGTGCCTCCCTTGGGCAGCAGAGCGTCCAGGTCCAAGTCCTCCAGAGAGTGTGGGACGGGCGGCAGAGTAGAGGGTGACTCTTCGGCTTGCATGGTGACGGCACAAAACGCGAAAAGAGGAGAATAAGAAGAGTTTTTGCGCTTTGGTGCGTGTGTGGTGGCTCGCGGCGAATGTGTCTGCTTCGGCCCGCCACAGAAGCTTCTGGTGGTTGCTGTTGCCCCAGTGGTTTATTGTTCCTTTTTTCCCAGATCATCTCCAAGGGAAATTCATAATAAAATTGAGAAAACCGGCAAAAACCAGCACTGAACAAGATGGGGAGGCGCGGCGGTAAAGGGGGACAAGGAGGAGCCCCGCGAAAGCCGGCTATACCTCATGCCGAGGCCTACCAGCGGATGAACTTCCTGTACCATGCCGCGCACCAGGTGGTGGTTTCCAACCCCGCCCTGGCCCGCCTCTACATCCGCAACATGGTCCTCGTAGCGCAAAAGCTGGTTCTCCGCGTGTGCGCTGCTCTCCTGCCCTCTCCTGCATC
>NAVB01000708.1:0-72403 GCA_002179805.1 Acanthamoeba lenticulata
CGTGCCCCTGCTCGGCGGCGTCCGCAGCGCCGGTACCGCGTCCCGCATTATTATTTATACTTATTCATATTTATTAAGATTTATTTCTGATTAATTATGGATTGGCTGACGTGTCCCTTGCCTGGCCAGACCTCCGAAGCGACCCGGCGCTGAAGGAGGCCGCGCGGAATGTGGCCAACGAGTTCCGCACGGTGACGCGCCTGTTGAAGGAGGCGCCCGCCCAGCCCCGCTCGACGCCCATGGCCCACGCCGACGAGACCCGGCTGCTGCAGGACGCGCACGCCCACCTGTCGGGGCTCCTCGCCCAGCTCGAAGCCGAGGCCCCCGCGCTCACGCCCGAGCACGCCGAGATCCTCCCGCGTGTGCGCGCCGTGCTGGACCAGCTCGCGCTCGTGGCAGCCGCCGCCAACGAGACGACCACGGCGTCCATGTGGGACGACAGCGCCTTCAAGGCCGTCCGCCGCCTGGCGGCCGAGGTGGCCCTGTTGGCCGCCGAGTGCGGCGACGACGACGTGCCCGTCGCCCGCACGGTGCACTACCTGCGCCAGGTGCTGCTGCTCGCCTTTGCCGGAGCCGGTGCGCGACGACTGGGCGAGGCCGTGGCCAAGGCGCCGCTGGCGAGCCTCCCGGTGCCCGAGGTCCTGCATCCCTCGCTGATCGTCGCCGGCCTGGTCGCCTCCTTGTCGAGCCTCCTTCGTCAGCTCTTCTTCTCGTCTCTCGTGCCGTCTTCTTCTTCTTGAAGAGGTTTCAGGCCTGGGGCGATCATCTTCAGATTTTACGTGTAATAATTTGTTTTTCCTTTGATTTGGCTTTTCTTTTGGATTTTATTTAGTTTATTTTAGGTAATAAGACGGGAATAGGAAAACCCCAACAAGAAAATTCCAAACAACGCAAAACAAGAAGCAAGCAAGATGGATTCCAAGTACGCGACGGGCGAGGTCTCGCGTCGACCCATGCTGGTTGACCTGCCCGGCGATTCGGGTGTCTTCACCTCCTCTGCCTTGTTGACCAGCCGAGAAGAAGCGATAAACGTGGTACAACATCCACTTATGAAAGCAATGCTCTGGTGGAACTTTAACACCACTCTCGTCCCGTGTGGTGCAAGGTCATCTTTGGCACTGAAAGCTCATGTAAGCACCGTTTCCTCTGCTCTTTTGTGGGCAAAGAACTGGCCTACAGCCCAGCCCGTACGTCAGCAAGCCGAGGCGGAGCGCCACAACGCTCACCTCTTATTCGTCCTCCTTCAAACAGTGGTGCCGATGAAGAAACGCTTGGTGGTGGGCAACAGAAACTTCAACGTGACGCTCGACACCAACATCAGCGGGTGCTGGGGCTTGAGCGACCAGGTCCTGCGGGCGGGAGACCGCTTCATCTTCGTCTACAACACGGCCTCGCGCTCCAGTTTTGAGGAGTTCCCAGCTGCTCGAGAGCTCCTCATACGGGTCCTCACAGAGCGAGATGAGCGAAAGGGCACCTCGGACACTGGCTGGTGCGTCCTCGTGGACCACAAATCATCAATTTGCAATGGACGTGCTCATCTTCTCATCTTTGCTTTCAATACAGGCGCTTGCCGTTGATGATCGTGGCCTATCACAAGAGCGAACAGCTGAGGCAAGTGCCCTTTTTTGAGGGCGAACGTTGCTCGGAGCACTACAAGTGCCTCTTCAAGTTCAAAGAGCTTCAGCAAGACGATCCCTCGGCTGTCGAGGAATGCATTCGCGATCTCATCGAGGCGGATGAGTTTGGCCCGATTGGTACTTCTTACTCAAGCGTTCTGTATCCTCACCAGCCTCTTCTCATGCCTCCACACAATGACCACAGCAAAGAAGACCGTTCCAATCTTTGAAAGCGAAGCCACGATTGACGTTACTCCTGAAACCGAGTTCGAGATCGTACGACTCTTTGTTGTCCTTGTTGTATCCAAGGCAGTGCACAATCGTCTAACTCGCTTCCCTCATACTACTACTACGCCCCCAAGGCCGTCATGGGCGACCTGTTCGTGGGAAAAACAGCGTTGATCAGGAAGCTCATCGATAAGAACTACTTCCACCCTCGCTACGTGACCACTGCAGAGGACCACAAGCAAAAGTTCCGGTTGACGGTGGACGACCAGAAGCACATCGTGCGGCTTACCGATACGTCGGGTCTCATGCCGCTCTCTGCGCTCACCAAAGAGGTGCGGGAGGATTACCACAACTTCATCACTTCTAAGGCTAAGAACACTTACATGCATGTTTTGTAGTACGTGTTGCCCATGCAAGGGTTCATCCTGATCTACAGCGTGACTTCGCGAGGCAGCCTGGACCGAATCAAGGACCTGTACCGCGTCATTCATAAGCACAAGACTGAGAGCAAGCTTCCACACATCATCGTCATCGTCGCCAACAAGACCGACGAAAGCCACGTTCGCCAGGTCTCGTTTGAGGAGGGATTCGAAACGGCCAAGCAGCTGGGCTGCGCCCACTACATGGAGATGTCCGTCAGCGAGGACGGCAGGGCTCGGATTGAGGAGCCCTTTGTCGCGTGCGTGCGCTACCTCCACGGCAGCGAAGTCCATCCTACCTTGTATCAATCACGTACACATCATGTCCCACTCCCTCAAGGAGAGCCTGGACCGCGCTGAAGTTGACACTTGTGTGTCGTGGCGCAGAGCAACCCGCGGAGAGTCTGTCCGACCAGCCAAGGAACAAGAGCGGAGACTTGCAGATGATGGTGGAGGATTCGGAGAGGCAATGGAAGTGGTGCCACGGTAGCGTGCAGGACGGAGAGTTCACGATTACCCGGCGAGGACCGCACACCACCATCCTGCCGGTATGGCTCTCTTCGTGTTGTCCTTTCCCGCCCTTCTTCCTCATCTCCCTGGACAGATACAATCGGGGGCATTGGCGAAGGAGCTTCCAGACCCGATGCAGTTCGAGCTTCGTCTCATCTACTCTGGTACGTTTCTCATCAGCAAGATTGATAGGTGCCGGTCTTGTTGTTGACCGTAGTGCCCATCAGGTGAATTCTTCACGTTCACAACGACCACTGCGGAGGACCGAGATGAGTGGTTGGCTGCGATCAGGTGGAACTCCCGCGCCATACGCCAACCTCTCAAAGATGCCGGTTCATTCCCACCCACTTCTCTTTCCCCCCCAGCACACGCGCGTGAAGCTTATCCGCATGGAATCAATCCACAGGAGGGCTCAAGTTCCCCCTCAGCAGCGCCGTGAAAGAGGACTACGACCCGGTATGTAGAGGCGACCTTCATGAAGGGCGCGTGACCACCTCTTGGTGGGGGTGACGCGCTAACGATGGAGGGCGTGCAGACGAAACAGCGATCGAATTCGCGGTCGATGGACAATCTGGACAAGATCGTCAACAAACTCCCTGCGCTCGCGCTCGGCGGCGTGTACGTGGAACCCGCCCTTGATGTCATGTGGTGCCTCCACTAAGCGCCCTCAATCCCGCACAGACGCAACGCTGGAGAGTTGATGACAGCCAGCAGCGTACGCCGAAGCTCTCAAACGCTTGCATGTAGGTGCATAAAACATGGGGCGGCTCACTTAAGTGTTGCTGTGCGTGGCCCATGATGGCGTGCAGTCGGCGCCGAGTGCGGGCAAGGGCTGGTGGCCTATTCACCGGTGGCGCAAGGAGTCGACCGACGTTGGGCCGTTGGCGGCGTCTGCAGACGACGTCGGTCGTGGCGGAAAGAAACGAGGGAAGAGGGACAAAGACAGCCCAAGGGTCATGAACGTGCGGAGCACCAACTGTTGAGTGGTGACCCGTCGCAAAAACACATTTTTTCATATAAATAAAAATAATCAAAAATACAAATAAAAAGGATCTTCGTTTAGTCCCCAAAGGAGAGGTCTGGGTTGTCGAGAACAAACTGGCGGAGCGAAGCCAGCTTGCGCTCCGCCTCGGCGGCCTTGTCCACACGTCCCCACTTCTCGTAGCAGTCCAGCAGGTTGCGGTATCTGTTGGAAGAGTCCCGTTTTTGTTACCACCAACCAAGAGATCGATCTGAAGAAGAAGGTTCGAACCGATTGATGACGTGCGGGTGGGCTTTGCCCAGCAGACGCTCGCTCATGTCAATCGCGCTCAGGAACATGGCCTCGGCTTTGTCGTACTTGAACTGGTTCTTGTACACTTGTGCCAACCTGATTGTAATGAACATGAAGATGGTCATGAGGGACATGACTCCAAGTTGAAAGTTTTCTCTCAAAAGAGAACAAGCCACCAGGACTGGGGAAAGGGAACCATACCCGTTGAGGTTCTCGGCAATTTCGGGGTGGTCGTCCTTGAAGGTGGCCTTGTTGATGGCCAGGGCGCGCTCGTAGAGCCGCTCGGCGCCGTCGTACTGGTACTTGCCCTGGCGGCGGTACACCTCGGCCTGGACGCCGACAGCGCCCGTGTCAGCGTGCGTTTGTGGGCCACAAGCAAGGCCAGGCCAGAAAAAAAGTCACGTACGAGATAGTTGAGGGTGAGGGCCACTTCCTTGTGGTCGTAGCCGAGGCGCGTCTCGAAGATGGCGAGCGCGCGTTGGTGGTAGTCGGCGGCCTCGTCGAGTTCGCCCTGCTTGCGCTTGACCAGGCCGAGGCCGTTGAGGTTGGAGGCCGTGAGCGGGTGGCCCCGGCCCAGGATGCGCTCGTTGAGCTCGAGCGCTCGGGCGTAGCACAGCTGGGCCTCCTCAAACTGGCGCTTCTTGCGAGCGATCACGCCCAGGTTGTGCACGTAGATGGCCGCCTTGGGGTGCTCCGGCCCGTAGACCTTCTCGATGATGCCCAGCGCCCGGCGGTAGCATTTGTCGGCTTCGTCATACTGGCCCCTCTTCTTGGCGATCATGCCGAGCGAGTTGAGGTTCTCGCTGATCTCCGGGTGCTCCGGCCCGAGGAAGTGGAGGTTGATGTTCATGGCCTGGCTGTAGATCTTCCTGGCCTCGTCGTACTTGGCCGTGATCGAGAGCACGTCGGCCAGGTTGTTGAGGAAGATCGCCAGCTTCTGGTGGGACTCGCCGTAGACCGCGCGGATGATGTCGATCGCCTTGCGGACGTAGGCCTCGGCCTCGACCATCTTGCCGAGGATCTTGTAGATCAGCCCGAGCGCGTTGAAGTTCTCGGCCAGCTCCGGGTGCTGGGCGCCCAGGCGCTGCTCGTTGATCGCGGCCGCTCGCAGGTAGAGCTTCGTGGCCTCGTCAAAGAGGGCGATCTTCCGGTAGACGTCGGCCAAGTTGTTGGAGATTTCCGCGACCAGGACGTGGTCCTCGCCGTAGACCTCCTCCACGATCTTGAGGGCGTCGAGGTAGAGCGGGCGGGCCTGCTCGTACTGGCCCTTCTTCTTCAGGATGAGCCTGCGCTCACGCATGGCCACAAGGCCGACGGGACTCTCAGCTGGGAACGGCCAGATCTGGGAAAGGAAGGGAGGAAGGGGAAGATGGCGTACGCGAGGCAGCCCAGGATCTCGGCCACCTGCGGGTGGCTGTTGCCAAAGTTGGCGCGGAAGATGGCGAGGGCCTGGTGGTACAGCGTCTGGGCCCGGTCAAACACTGCCTGCTTGCGGTACACGTCGGCGATGGTCTTGACGTACTGCCCCACCGTCGGGTGGTTGGGCCCCAATCGCGCTTGCGTCTGTCGTTTTAAGAAATTGTTTATAAATTTGTAAATTAATGGGAAAAAAACCAAAATTGCAAAATAAAACAAAACTGGGTACCAGCTCAAGGGCGCGGTAGTAGAGGCGGAGGGCTTCGTCGTAGTCGCCCTTCTTCTTGTGGAGGAGGGCCAGAAGCCACACGCTGGCCGCAGTCTCCTCGCTGGTCTCTCCAAAGAGTGACACGCGAAGGGCGTGCGCCTTCTCCGCGGCCTCGAGCGCCTGGCTGATGTGGGCGCCCAGCTCGTAGGCCAGAGCAAGCCCGTGGAGCACGTTGGCGGCCTCCTTGGACTGAGCCCCGTACCTGCGCTCGGCAAGGCCCAGCGCGTCTGTTCTCCGTTTGAGGACACGTCAGTACAAAGGGCTCGGGAACAGTTTCAGTTGACTCCAACGGAGGTGGGTCGTGACGTGCCCAGGAGCAGCGGAACGGCGCCGTTGGGGTCGCCCATCTCCTGCAGGAACTGCGCCACTTGGCCTTGCAGCGCCAGCAGCTGCGCATCATCCTCTTCGCCGCCCTTGGCTGCCCGCTGGCGCTCTGCGTTCACGGCCAGACCGACGTCATTTGTGTGTGAGCCTCAGCGGCGCTGGGACGGGGTTCAGAGGGAAGTGGCTGGTACCGAGAAGGGCCTCACGGTAGAGGCGGCTGGCCTGGTCCTTGTCGTCATGGCCGACGGTGCCCGTCCAGTACCGCAAAAAGTCGTACTTGTCGCGGTCGGTGTAAAGCGCCGCGAAGACGTCGAGCGAGGAGAGGAACTCGCGCATCCGGACGGCGTCGCCCGTGGCCACCAGGTGGCGCGGATACTCGAATAGAAGGCGCGGCGTCAGCGGCGTCCGCGGCTGTGCGGCAAAGTAGGTCACCAGTCCCCGATGGTACCGCAGCCTGTTGCTCGGCTCGTGCAGGCCATAGCGCCGCTTCACCGCCTGCGCGCCGCCGCCGTTACCGCACGGCCGGTCAGTGACCACGGTCTCGGTCACGACGTTGTCCAAAGCTGCGCGGTACCTTGCGTAGGTACGAGTGGCCAAAGGTGATCTGGCCGGCCCGGGAGAGGAAGGCGTCCTGGCATCCGTCCAAGAAGTGGCTCAGCGCGATGCGCTCCTTCCCGCCCAGCGTCACATCGAGCAGTCTGCCGTCGGTCGGTCGGTCAGTCGGTCAGTCGGGTCAGCATGATGAGAGCCACAAGAAGGAAGAGAGAAGCGTACTCGGTCTCGAGCAGGCCGGTCTTGGAGACGAACAGGTAGGCGCACACGTCCTGCACCAGCGATGGGTACGCCGCTGGAGTGGATTGCGCGGTTCGCAAGTGAGAAAGGCCTGTCATCGTGGGACAGATGCGCGGCGCCACACGTACAGGCATTGTAGTCGGCCTCCCAGCGGGTGAGGATGAGCTCAAAGAGCGACGACATGTCGTCGGAGCATTGGTGGAGGAACTGGTCGATGTAGGCGCTCAGCTGCTCAAAGTTGCCAAATACGCGCAGCTGCTCGAGGATGCTCCGCAGGTAGAGCGGGAGGGCGGTCATCCGTTGCTCGACCAGCTGGTAGGTCTGCTGGGCTGACAGCTTCTTCGAATACTTGCCCAGATAGGCCTGTGTGGGGTCGCGGTTCAATCGCGGATGAGCCAAAGAACAAGAGGGGCGAAAAGTCGAAAGGGCGATGGGTTCTTCAAGTACCTCGATGAGCTTCTGCTTCTCAAAGTCGGTGAGCGGCCGCATGCGGAGGACCTTCTTGTCCCACCCGGGGCGCTTCATCAGAAGCTCCATGCACCGGGCGGCCTTGCCCGCGGCTCGCTGGGCCGTCCCGCCGTTGGCTAGCGCAAGCCCGGGAAGTGAGTCAGGGCTCGAAGTGTGAGGGGAAGGGAGGAACTCGTACGTGTGCGGCTCGCAGGAGAGAAGTAGTCGCGCCCGCTGGACGCCGAGAGCGATAGAATGACGCGCACCGAAGCGGGGAAGGACACCGGCAGCCAGTTGAGCGCCAGCGCCGACGACTCGACATGATTGATGCCGTCCAACACGATCACCAGTCGGGTCGAGGGCGCTGTCATCATGGATAGCCATGAAGGATGATGGTGTGAGTTCTTGAAAATCACCAAACGGACTCACCGAGACAGCACGAACCGGACGCGGCCGCTTTGGCCAACCATTGGGGGAAAGCCTGGATGAGCTTGTCGGGTTCGCTCGGGAGTTCCATGTCCTCGAGCCCGAAGCGCGCCTTGAGTTGCCCTGCATGGAGGTGGGCCGATAGGCGCCAGGTGAGCTGGTTCGATCGTCGATGGGCGGATGAGGGGGAAAGTGGAAACGAACCGAGAACGACGCCGAGGATGCGATGGATCGAGTTGTCGGCGAGCTCTATAAAGTGAGGGATGATGAACTCGTCCTCACCCAGGTTGCTCATGCCCCGCCTCTGAACCACCCAGGCTGCGATGAGGGACGACTTGCCCGACCCTGATCGGCCATCCGCAGCCCATCATGGCATGATGGTATAAGCATCTCGCCATGAAGCCAGCGTTGCTTGGTGGTGTTGAAGGTGCGTACCCGTGGGTCCGGTGATGATCAGCGGTGCGGCGTCGTTGGCCATCACGTGTTCCTCGATCTCAGCAAAGTACTTGCCTACCATCATCGACCCACCCGGTGTTAGCGAAAGATCATCAACTCGTCGACTAAACGTGCTGTGGAGACGTGCCTCCACCAACGAACACGTCGGCAAGGCGGGAGCAGTGGTCGTGCATGGCAGCCACCTCAAGGTCCTGGAGCGTGGCAGCGCTGCTCTGCTCCGCTGCGGGGAAGTCGCGATCAATCCAGCCCAATAGGTCCCGTAGCACGAGCTCGGCAAAGGCCTCAGGGTCGGGGTACTGGTCGCGCACGGTCAGGCCGCTGGCCTGGATCCGCTGCTTGAGGTCTTCCAGCTGTTCATGCACGTCAGCAAGGCTTTGCATGAAGAAGACGGACGGCCAGTCGTACCTTCTCGCGGTGCGGCTCGTTGTCGCCCAGACGGTGACGGTGCGAGTAGTCCGCGTCGCGCAGGTAAAAGGCCACCGAGCCGGCCGCCAAGTGCGGGTGGAAGAGGGCCGCGTAGAGGATCTCGAGCTCGGTCACGCTGCGGTCGGTGTAGTGCTCGACCCACGTGTGCCCGGCCTCCACGGCCCGCCTGAAGTTGGCGTCGAGCTGGGCGTCGACCCCGACTTTGGCCCAGCCGTAGCGCTCGCCCAGCATGCTGATCATGTAGGGCCGGCAGTTGTCGATCTGGACGATGCATCATGATCATTAGTAGTACGTAAAAGAAGAAGGAGGATGGCTGACGTGTGGTTCTTGTACCTCGTTCAGACACAACGTGATGACCTGCCCGCCAGACGACTCCTCGCTGGTGATGCCCCAGCGTAAATCGACCTCGGTGAAGTTGACGTGGCGTTCGGCGCACACCTTTCTGACCTGGGGGAACACCTTCTTCACCAGGAGGTTGCGCTCGGCCTGCATGTCTCTGCACGTGTGGTGATGTGCACGTGGCAATGAGGGCAGGTTCTTCGTCGAGAGCCACTTTGGTTCACCGGGCTAACGTACTTGAAGGTAGAGGACACAAAGAGACGGATGCTGCGGTCCTTCGCCCCGCCCCGCTTGCGCATAGCTTGCTCAATGGCTGTGGTCCAGAGGAACCCAGAACGTTTAGCGTTACATTCAAGCGCGGGAGCGAAGGGGCCGAACCAGTTGCGGACGGCTTGACCTGGTATTCGCCGTTCGGTTGCGCGAGCGCGCTTGCGTTGTAGGCAGGAAGTGCAGCGAAAGAAGGGAGCGTGTAGCTCGAGGGTGCACCAATCGAATCGGCCGAAGATCCACTTAAAGTAGAGAAACCTTCAGATCGTCCACCTTCCCCGCTGACCAACTTGCTCAGGCGCGATTGATATTCGTCATCTTGTATAAAACCTCCCCTCCAAAGCTCCTCAAGTTGCTGCCTCGCAGGCTCTGCCATGTGCTGGCGATTCCCTTCCCCTGTGACTCAAGAAGAGCAAGCGAAGAGCCAAACAGGTCACCTCGCGCGGCCATCTTCAGCGAAGAGTACTTCAGAAAAGAAGATTAATGATGTGTATTTTGTGCGAGTGAAAGCAGGTCGTCAAGACCAAACAGAGGAACGACGGGTGATAATGCCAAAGCTTAGGCGTAGAGCTGGTCGATCTGGCTCTGGAAAGCCTGCTGCAGCGACGGACGCTTGTTCTTGAGGGCAGCGGTGACGAGGCCAGTCTCGGGGGTCCACATGTGGGGCGACAGGTGGAGCGACGTCACATACTCGAACCTGTTCAGCTTGGCCGTGTTGGCGACCTTGGCGAGGTCGTCCACGATGGCCTTCTTGAACTGTGCGTTCTCGCAGAGGTCCTCCGGAACACTGGTCACCGTGAAGTCCTCGTCGTTGTACTGCAGACGGACGAGCAGACAAAGGATGAGATTGTGGGAAGGCCAAGCCGTGCACGCAGAGGAGACAGGACTACCTTGAGACCGTTCTCGGTGGCCCAGTGCTTAGCGGCGAGAGGCTCCGGCACGATGATGCCCACGATAAAGGACTTGGTGCTGTCGCCGTAGATGAAGATGTTACCCACATACTTGCAGCCGGCAAAGATGGTCTCGAGCCTCTCCGGTCTGAGGAGTTAAAAGAGATCACGGAGAGAGGCGGCAAGTGAGAAGTTGAATAAACCCCTGGCGGGAGGTCACAAGCTCTCACGTACGCGATGTATTCTCCACCGTCAAGCTTGAAGATGTCCTTGGTACGGCCGATGATGCTGAGCGAACCGTCCTCATTCCACTGACCCACGTCGCCGGTGTGGAACCAAATGCGGCCATCCTCCTCCTCACGGAAGTCCTCCCTCCTATACGCATGTCGAATTGAGCAACAGAGAAGAAAAGAAATGGTTAGATACGTGCATGAGCAGAAACAGTACAAGCGTTTGTGGCGTACGTCTTCTCCTCCATCTTGTAATAACCCTTGGTCACGCACGGACCCGAGACACAGACCTCACCACGGGGCGGGTTGGACGACGTCTTGTAGTTGCCAGCGTCGACGAGCTTCACCTCTGCATCGACACAGTTAGATCGTCGAGAATTGAGCAAACATGTATGGTGGAGCCAAGGTACCGCAAGAGGAGATAGGGACACCAGCGCGACCATAGGGGCTGGGCATAGAGTGGGGAGTAACAGCCGTGCCGCCACTACAAGAACGACACAAAGCAAGGTCAGATATCGGACATCATCCATACCGCAGCCATTACAAAAGAGACCATACCAAGTCTCAGTAAGACCGTAGCCCTGCATGATGGGACAACCGAAGCAGCTGAAACACACCAAGAGAATACAGGTAAGAAGCATACTCGCAAAGAGTTGAGGCACTTTGGATAGTCGTACATGCGAATGAACTGGTGGCACTCGGCAGAGAGGGGAGCTCCGCCAGACAGAGCCTGGCGCAGACGGCCACCGAGGCCTTCCTGGACCTTGGCGAAGACGATCTTGTTCAACAGACCGATGGTGAAACCTGTTAAAGGAATCGCGTGAGTCTTGATTGAGCATGGCGTTTTCCAGCTTGGCTGAAAGGGCGCGTACCACTTTCGATGGCCTTTTGCTGAATGGCGAAGGCAGTGTAGAAGACAAAGCGGGCAACAGGGCCCGAGAGGGCGACCTTCTTCTGAATACCGAGCATAACGCGCTGGTAAACCTTAGGCACGCCGACAAAGAGAGTAGGAGCCAGAGTCTTGATGTCATCGTCCAGCTTGCGGACATCCTGTGCATCAATGTGTAGGTCAGAAACACAAGTCGGCGATACCAGATGTGAGTCAATCAACGTGAATGACGTACACCCTGGTAGAAGCCGACAGATGCGCCGCTGGAGAACATGGCAGCCTCAGCGGCACGCTCGAGGATGTGGGCAAGAGGCAGGTAGGAGAGGAAGACATCGTCGTCGGAGATGGGCAGCACAGCTTGAAGCACACCAGCGATGGCAGCGACGAGGTTCGTGTGCGTAATGAGCACGCCCTTCGGGGTAGAGGTAGTGCCAGAAGTGTACATGAGGATCGCCAGATCGTCCGGCTTGGGCGGACGAACGTCTACGGGCTTCTGCTCGCCTGCCTTCTCGACCTCGGTGAAGGTGTGGACCTCGAGACCAGCTTCAGTGGCAGCAGCCTGCTGCTCCTTGGTAAGCTCACCAATAGAAATGAGTCCTTTGAGGGTAGGGCACTCCTTGGCCAGATCGACAACGTTCTTGACCAAGTCGGGGGTGGTGACAATGACCTGCACACGAAACGTGATGGCCTCGTAAGGTCGAAATCACTGCTGGTGAGGCAAGGCCACCACATACATGAATTTCGGCCTGCTGGACGATGAAGACTCGGTTCTCTTCGCCCAGCGTATCGTAGAGAGCAACGTTGACGAGGTTGTAAGCATTGCAGGACTCAGCACCAATAACCCACTCAGCAGAGTTCTTCGCGTAGAAGCCCACGCGAGCGCCCTGTGGTGGATGGACGAGTGGTGCATTTGTTCGAGTTAACGAGCACGTCCAATTGTAAGCGAATTGATTTTCGGGGCGTACAATTCCCAAATCGAAGAGTCCAACCAAGCCTGAACCAAAGTTGGTAATGCGCTTATCCACTTGCTTGTAAGTTTCCCACTTGAAGGCACCGCGCGTGCCGTTCTTCTCGAAGGAGCGCGTGCCGAGACAGTTCTTGTGTCCAAACATCTTAACGCCTCGCCTGCATCGCACCCAAGGCTCAACAAAATGACCATAACATGTCCCATTCGTAATTATAATTATGGAAACGTACTGGAAGTTTTCATAGAGCGTTGTGACGCCAGGGAAGGGGCTGCGAACGGGTTCAGTCACGCCAATCTTCCTCCGTACGGCACCTTCGCCAGGCTTACCAACACCAACCTCAAAGCTACCGACCTCCTACAGGCCGCATCACCAGATCAGGTCAGGTAATTCCAAAAATTTAGAGATTAGAGGTGAACGGATCGCGTGGCGTTCACACGATCACAGAACAAGGCGAGGGTCAACGTACGTTGGCCTTCTTGTGCCATCCAAATAAGTAGTAGTAGGCGTAGAGCGACAGAATCAAGCCAAACGTGGCAAACGCACCACCCACGACGAAGATGCTAACGGCATAGGCACCGACGACAACGGCAAGCCCACCCACGGGGGAGCTCAGAAAGGACGCCATGGCCTCGTACCTGGACCTGACTGGTAGTTGGAGTGGTTGTGTGAAAGGACAAGGACGCAAATGAGGCTTGCCGTACACGTAATGCTGGCGATATGAAAATATCTAGAAAATGATCAGAATGCGATGTCAACTTCTTCGAATGATCACAATGCGGCGCGTGTAGCTGCCCAAATTGTTGAGGAATTTCAAATGGCCGTTGCGTTTGGCGGGAAGAGTGGAACGCAACAGTGTCAAGTGTTGCGTGCTTGAAACTGCATTCGATTCTATTTGATGATGTCTCAGACAGGAGCGACCAAGAAGACTGTAGTGCGTAAACCGCTTGGGGATCGCACCAATAGTGTGACGAAGAGCCATGGAGTGAAGAGCAAAGTTTCGTCAAGCACGGCCGTGAAAAAGAAAGCAACTACCGCTAAGTCCACAAGAGAGGCGACCAGTCACAAAGGGGCGGCCAAGAAGATTGTATCCAAGCCTAAACCGGAAGAGCCCCAATGGACTGTCAAAGACTTTGAAGTGGGCCGACCTCTGTATGCTTCCCTCTCCAATTATTGGTTGGGCGGACAAGATTTGCTGACTCTCCTTCTTCTGCAGAGGGCAAGGCAAGTTCGGTACGCTGCTTCTTGACCAGCCTTCACGTTATTCTCCTGCATCTTATGCGTCTTTGGAGCAGGCCTCGTTTACCTGGCACGTGAAAAGAAGACCAACTTTATGGTGGCCATCAAAGTCCTTTCCAAGCGCACCATTGAAGAATCCAACAGCAAGAAACAATTGCGGCGAGAGATTGAGATTCAAGCTCACCTTCGGTATGCCCCTCCTATTGGTAATGTTTGTAACTTTAGCCTCCCCTCTAATCTTTTCTTTTTCTGCCCTACAGACATCCCAACATACTTCGGTACCGCACGGTGCCCTCTTCCCCCAACCAGATCTGCATCGTTCACATCTCTTCTCCTTCAGACTTTACGGCTATTTTGTGGACTCCAACTACGTGTACCTCGTGCTCGAGTATGCGCGCAATGGTGAGCTCTACAAGCACCTCAAGCGACAGCCTGGCCAGCGCCTCACGGAAGCCAAGGCCGCCAAGGTGCGCTCCGCTCCTCATCGCGAGCTCAGCATCTCCTCTCTTACCGCTCAAGTTCTTACCTTCTTCGTGGTTTCGGCAGTATTTGCTGCAACTTGTGTCCGCTTTGCAGTACTGCCACAGCAAGGGCGTCATCCATCGCGATCTCAAGGTGCGGTTGAGCCCTCCAGCCGCTTGGGGTCAAGTTCATGAGAACGTGCTCACACTCGTGGGTCTTGTTGCAGTTGGAGAATATTTTGCTCAGCGCCGACGACCAAGTCAAGCTCGCCGACTGGGGTTCGAGCGTACACGCGCGCGGCCACCGGAGGCGAACCCTGTGCGGCACGCTGGACTACCTCGCACCAGAGGTCGTCTCGGGGCAGCGACACGACCAAGCCGTCGATCGCTGGGCCCTGGGCGTCATCCTCTACGAGCTCCTCGTCGGGCGCCCGCCTTTCGAAGCCCCCGAAGAGTTGGCCACCGTCGCGCTCATCAAGGAGTGCAGCCACACCCTCCAGTTCCCCGAACATGTCGGGGCCCTCGCGCAGGACCTCATCTCCCGGCTTCTACGGCGCGACCCTGCCGAGCGCATCGCGCTCGCCGACATCCCCAGCCACCCGCTCTTCCAGTGCCTCGGCGAGGCCGCTGCCACCTCGACCAACACCATCACGGAGCCCTCTGCACCATGATCAGGGCGTCCTCTTGGACAACGAATTGTATAGACTTGGAAAAAGAACCCAACCAGCGAACGCGGCTCGGCTGGCCAGTGTGAGGCCAGCTCGGTTGCTGCAAGTGACCTTCTCCTTGAGTGCTGTGAAGCATCGTTTGGCCTACTTGGATGATGATGATCATGAAGAGTGGGAGGGCGCGGCCGTGAGCGTGTTCTCCGGGACGGGGGTGATCGTGATGCCCGCACGGTACTCCGCCACAAGCGCCTTGACCAACTTGTTCACCCGCTCCACTTCCTCGCTCGTCTCCAAGAGCGGGGCCACCTAGGCGGCATGCGTCGTGAGCAATGGCCAACATGGTGGCGTTCTTGGGCGAGGAAAGTGTACTCGTTCGGAGGAGGCGAGCTCCGACGTGGAGGCCAGCGAGAGGGTGGGGTAGTGTTGCCGGATGATAATGAGCACCTGCTCGGCCTCGAGCGTCTGCTCGGGATGCTCCGCGTACCACTCGTCCACCTTGGCGGTGTAGTGCATGATGATGTTGGACACGTTGTCCAGGCAGTGCATCATCGTCGTGTCGTGCAAGGCCGCTGGAGACCATTAGACACGCACACTCGCATGAGTCACTCAACGCGCGCATGGCCATGCGTGCAGCGAGCGCCATGTACCCCACTCGACAAAGGCGCGCAGGAGGGTCGAGTTGTGGATGACCTCGTAGATGAGCTGGAAGTAAGCCGGGATGTCGACAAGCGGCTGCGTCCTGTAGAGCGGCTGCGCGGCCGCGCCAAACGAGCCGTAGCCGGCCGAGCGCGACATGGGCAGCGACGCTGCGGCTGCCTCGGCCACGGTGGTCGGCACCGGCGCGGACATCGTCGCCGCCGGGGCGAACGCCGCGCTCGTCGAGGCCGGCGCTGCTGCGGGCGTCGCGGCCGGTGAGGAAGATGACACGGACGACGAGCGCGAGCGCGGGATCGATGGCGGAGACGGGCCGGCGGCAAGCTGGGTGGAGGGGAAGATGCGGGGCCCAAAGGTGATGAACAGGTTGAGCAGCAGCACGACCTGCTTGGCCACGACCAGGATCTCGCTGGGGGCATCGCCCTCGGCGCCCTCTACGAGGGTGACAGCATCGCTGGAGCTGGACATGTCGTCTACGCTGCCGTGAAGGTCAATCGACATGCTCTGCCCGTCCTTGGACAACGCCTGCAGCTAGTGGCAATTTGTGGAGTGAGTGTTTGAGTCCTTCCTCGACCAAGGAGGCCTTCTTGCAGGGACGCATGTGCGTGCGTATGTACCCGGGTCTCGCTGCAGATGACGCGGATGAGGGCCAGCAGGCAACTCCACAGCTCTTGCCAGTTGTAGGCCAGACGCACGCCCTCGTTCTTCTGGAACACGACCAACCGCCTGAGCTCGGCCCCGATCAACAGCCGCCCCCGCGCGCGTTAGTTGTCGTCGCTATCATCACCATCGCCAACAAAAAAAGAGCGTACCGGATAATATCCAGGCATGGGCAGAAGACCGCTGACGGCAGCCGCCGCTTCAGGTTCCCGCGCATGGTGCAGACCATAATGTCGATCAGCGCGCAGGCCAGCGGCTGCGTCTTTATCACGACGTTCCTCGCGGTCTTGGTCTGGTGAACGAAGCGCGCCGTGAGTCGAGGACCCGCAGCGAGCAGGCAGGGCAGGGCGGACGCACCCTGCGGTAAACCGGGATCGCGGCGGCGAGGGCCGGATCGTGGAGGGCGCGGTTGATGGCCGAGTCGTCAGTCAGTCGCAGCAGCGAGTGGAGGCAGAACTGGCCGTATTCGCGCTGACGCGCGTCCCGCATGTCCGGCAGCAGATACGCCGCGAAGCCCAGCAGCTGCACCACCATCTCCTGTTGTGGCGTCGGCGTCGTCGGCACAGGCACAGCTGCAGAAGCCTTGCCTTCACTGCTAGCGGATTGGGCAGCGGAGGAATCGGCGGCCTTGTCCTTGGGCGCTTCGTCGGCCTCGGCCGCCTCGGTGGCAGCCACTGCAACCGTCTCCGACGACATGCCAGGAGTCTCCTGGTGTGGCGCGTCACTGTTGGTTCCGCTTGTCGGCTTCGGCTCGACAGAGCCTTCTTCGCCTTTGGCCTTGACCTCTCCTTCGTCGTCACCATCTTCATCATCATCGTTGTTATCGTCGTCATCTTCCTCGTCCTCGTAGGCGCTCCCGGCTGCCACCGGGCCGTCGAGGCGTCGCTGGAACGTCACCCTCACCAGGTGGTACGCGTTCAGCAGCACCGCCCCCGTCTGATACGCGGAGATCCTGCATCGTCGTCCGTGTCAACATGACCGGGCTCGCGCAGTCCATGACCAAGGGGTGGAGTGTTGAAGTGTGAAGGTGGCGTACTTGGCGTAAGGGTCTTCTGTGGGAGCCGCGAACCAGCCCGAGAGGAACCCAGTCATGCGCGACAGGATGGTCGGGTTGTGCTTCGGGTCGGTGATGAGCTCGTGATACATCCCGTTGCGCGCCTGGAGCGCTTTGGCCAGCACAGCCTGCCCATAAACACAACATAAAACAAATAAATAAAAAAAATCAATTAGTAAAAATCAATAAAAGAAAAACAATTTATATCATTTTAATAAAAAGGAAGCGCACCTGGAGGTCGGCTGGCGCCGCGGCCAGACGGGCGTGGTAGAGGTTGCCCCAGGCCCCGGTCTCGGGACCGTGGGCGCCGCCTTCGTCGTTGTCGCTCTCTCTTTCGTTGCTGTGGTCCGACCCATAGCTCAGGAGAATGGCCAACAGGAACATGGCCTCGGTCCCGAGCGGCGAGTCATGGCCGCCACGAAGGAGCTGAATTGCCCAGCCGCCGTGTCACGCTTCAGTGGCTATGATGGGACATCATGGCCTATGGCACGTACCAGCATGATGGTGTCAAAGAGATCGACGTCCATGAAGTAGGCGAGGAACGAGTTGTCGGCGATCCGCTCGGTGGCCGTAGCGATGATGACGAGGCAGGCCAGGGCCAGTCGCTTGAACGGCTCCGGGTAGCTGCCCTCCGAATCCAGGAGGATGGCATTGAGGGTCGTGAGCAGCTCGCCGATTTGCTCGCGTGCCGAGTCCGCGGGGCACAGCACGGCGAGGGCGCTCACCCCGAACGAAGAAAACTTCTTGCGGAAGAGGCAGCGCAGCAGAATGCAGATCGTCTGGCCAGTCGATGATATGGTTGTTAAGTCGATGCACGTTAACGGGTCAAGCGGACGACGTGTGCGCACCTCAAGAGCATGAGCCACTCGAATCCGCACGTGATCGTGCAGACACCGGCAAGCGTTGGCAAAGATGGCTTGAAGCGTTTCCTGATTCGTGTAGAAAGACGAGACCCGCATGCGGTGTTGGTGGTTCAGTCCCAACCAAAGACTAGTGATCGCCATACCTTCATCTGTAGGAGCTGCTCTTCGCCCGTGAGGATGACGCAACGCTCGAGGAACGCTGAGTTGACGCGCAGCAGAAACAGCTCCTCCCAAAAGGTCGGGCTTCCTTGGCACGCCTCAAGGCCCTGAAGCGCAAGGTGTGCGGGCGAGTTAATGTCGCGTACCACGAGGCCAGAGATGATGGCTGGCACACCTGAAAGAAGAGTTGCTCATAGATGTTGACAAACTTCTCCTTCAAGGAGATGGTGGTTTGGGCAGCCGTAGAAGCGGCCGCTGGGCCTGTGTGCGCCTTGCGCAGAAGGAACTCTGTGTGCCGCACCCCGCCTCCAGGTGCCGAGGGGGCCGCGGGCAGGACAGCAGACTCGGGCACACCATCCTCGCGCGTGGTGTCGTCCATGACAGAGGAAATTATTGTTGAATCTGGCTTGAATTCAATCAAATTGTGTCCTTGGTGTTGTCCACCAAATTGTTGCAACAACGAATCTCTCCACTCTCTTGCGCGTTGTAAATGGGACGGTGGCGTTAAGAGAGTTAGCTGCGGGCTTGGGCTTGTGCTGTATGGCTACGTCAGCAGAACCATTTTTGGGAACAGAAGGAAGTCCCGACGGAAAAGAAAACAAGATTCTATTTGAATATTTAAATTGCAATAAATAAATCATTTGTTTTTACTTCAACAAACGTGATAAAACAGCCGACGCACGAGCGTGGCGTGGTCTCGCCAGTCCCGCAGGTTTGCGCCCGTATAACTTGTGTCCCTCTTTAATGCTTCTTGGACTTGTAGCTGGAAAAGTAGAACTGCACGAAGAGCAGAAGGTACGAGTTGATGATTCCCAGACCGATCTGGTGGCCCCACGTGTCGTCAAAGGATGGGCAGTTGCCCTTCCACAAGTAGTGCCAAGCGATGCTGGAGGATTGATTGAGCTAAGCATAGGATCAACTCGAAATACAACAACAACATGAAGGCTGCTCAGGGGACGTACGACACGGAATGGAGGGCGTTCACGAGCACAAACTGGACGATTTGGAGGCGCGTGATGTACTTCTTCCACCAGATCTCCTTCTTCAAGCTGGCCATGAGGTAGTAGTAGTACCTGAGGTCATTAAGGAGCAAAAAGGTGAGAGGCTGCCTCGCTTCACGGACGCACAGCAGACCAGAGCACATGAGGCGTACATGAAGATGTGCACGAAGCAGTTGAGCAACTCGGCACACCACTGGATGGGGATGAGGTTTTCCAGACAGTTCCACACAAGGAGCATCGTCACCCAGTGGTGATAGACGTGCAGGAACGTCAGCTTGTTCTGTGACGAGATAGGCAAAAGACAGAGTGAGACGACATCGGCGTGTGGGGTTGAGGTTAAGTAGCCTCGGCAAAGGAAGCACCTTCTTCAGGCACATAAGAGCGGTATCGAACCACTCGTAATACTTGCTGAGGTAAAAGACGTAGATCCAAAAGTAGAGAGGTCCCTTGCCCACCTCCTTTGAGCCCGAATCGCAGAAGAGAGCCTCCGCTCCGTGCCGCTAATTTATCGCATTGCACAACGCTCGGTGAATTAATAATAAGTAATAACAAATGAATTGATAATCTCTTCATCGAGGTACGCACCCGCCAGATTTCAAAAAGAGACACCGCCATCCCGGTGAACATGATCAAGGAGCCCGCGGTCATGATGAAGTTGTGGAGGATGGTGATGTTGACGAGGGCAAATGCCTTCCTATTCTTCATCCACGTGTGAAGAAGAAACACCATCGCCAGGTAGCCGAAGCTGAGCATGAGCGGCAGCGGCCATTGGGAAAGGAACATTTCTTGTGGCACATATCGGAAGTTGTTGATTTTGTCGATGACAGCATTCACGATTACCCCCACTTCCGCCATTTTCCGATCCAATTTGTGCCACTGGGCGGGTTAATCGTGCACTGTTGAGCGGTGCACAAGGACTGCTGCTCAGAGATGAGAAATCCGGTACAGCCAAGGTCGAACGGTCCCGGGTTTGCAGGTCGCCAGGCGCGCAACAGGAACGTGACGGAGTTTTTACCACGCCGAAATGAACAATGTCTTGTCCTCTCCGTCTTCCTCTTCGTCGCCTTGAGCGTTCTGGCGTGCGACGCACCCGAAAACGAAGGGCCAATTTGGGGCTTGTGTTGTTGTTGTTTTACCACGGTGAACGCAAAGCTGTGGTCAAAGAATGACAAAGGGCGGGAAGAGGCCGTGGGGGATGGGCGTGTCCACGTCCTGGTCGGGATCGGCAGGCGTCGGACCGCCGCCCCAGCTGCGCTCTCGTCGGCCGACAAACTTGCGCTCGTAGTGGAGCTCGACGCGCAGCTCGCCCACGCGCTCGCTGTTGGTGAGCCGCCCGGGGGCCGCCTGGTGCGACCGCGCGTGGCCGAAGCTGCCCGAGAGCATCGTCTTGAGGAGCCCGCCGAGGCCCTTCTCGCGTCCCTCGTCCCGCTCCTCGCATAGCAGCGGGAGGCTCACCTCCACTGTTGCTCGCTTCTCCTTGAGTATCAGCCGCCGATCCAGCCGCCAATGAGCCTTGGCTCTGCAGCACGCGCGACACGTGAGCGATACACCGATGGGAGCGCTGGGCCGCTACGATAACCGGAGCAGTACCTGAGCGTGGGCCCGCTTTCCTCCTTGCGCAAGAAGAGGATCGTGAAGAGCAGGTGCCTTATGTCGTTGTGTAGCGGGTAGAGCCGGTTCTTCCACTCCAAGCCGGACACGTCCTGGTGTTGTGAGTGTGTTTGTCATGGCCAGTCGAGTCAGTCTCAGTGAGGCGCCGGCAGCGGTGCGGGTCTTCTCTTTTAAAAAGAGGAAGAACCTTTTCGTCGATGAAGGGGAATGTGTCCAACGCCATCATCGACATGCAGTGCGGCGCCGTCTTCAGCTCCACCACATCAGCCTTGAGCGGACGCAGCTTGTCGGGACACTTCATGCTCTTCACTACACACACATAAATCGCCTGCCGTTAGCATGGGGCGCCTCTCGGTTGAGCGGGCGCGTGCGATGAACTCACCTCGGACGCTTGCCTGTACACCACCGTAGAGACCCCACAGGAGCTGCCATGTCCAAGCAAAGCAGATGAATCAGCTGCATGATCAGAGCGAAATCAAATCGAGGTGGATGGCGTACCTGACGCATGCACTTGAACTTGCGCGGACCGCGAAGCTTAATATGGAGCTGCTTGTTCATGAGGCACGAGAAGATGGCCTTGTCGAGCTGCTCCATGGCCCGCCCGATCTCCACGAGGCGATCGGTCCGCTTCTGCAGCAGTTCCTCAGCGTGGTCCAGCTCATGTGGACTCACACTCTACATTTCAACAGCGACGTAGCTGTGTAAGGAGCTGTGGCCACAGAACGAGCAAGAAGAGGAAGAAGAAACGTACGGAAATGGTGAGAAGGAATTTGGTGAAGTTCTGTTTCAGGGCGTCGACCCACTCGCTGTCGGCCCACTCGGGGTAGGTCGGGGCGCCCGTGGAAGACCCGCTGGCGTAGAACTGCCCGACCAGAGACTCCATAGCGCCGTAAATGACCTTTAGCTTCTCCTGCGCGTGACCGCTGGGAGGGGAGTCATCCGTAAGCGTCTGAGGTCAGTCAAGGCCGTGCGCGCCCACAGCGTGAGGCCGGGGCAAGTAGACAGACGGGAGGGCAGGCAGTGTACTCCAAGGTGCCGTAGGGCAGCAGGTCCTCCTCGGGCGAGGCGAGCGCGCTCCAGACGCGCTTGAACCCGAGGTGCGTGAGAACAACCAGCATGTCCGGCACGACAAACTCGTCCGAGGCTTGTTGCGGCTGCTGCTGCGGCGGCTTAGCATCCGGTTCGTCTGGTTCGCCCAGCTCGACGTCGTCATCGCCGGCGACCTCCACCGAGTGCTCTCTGTTGGTGCCCGACATGTTGAGCGAGGCCTCGCGCTCGTCCTCGTCGCTGAGCGTGACCCCGGCAAGCGAATTGCCGACGCCCAGCTCCGCTTCATCGACTGCGCACGGCTCGAAGCCGGGCACGTGCTTGGCCGCGGCTTGGGCCGCATAGAGCCGGATCTTCTCGACCCGCTGCGCCTCGCGCTCGCGCTTCGCCTCCTTCTTCTCGCGCTTCCTGCAGTAGTACTGGCCCGCCCTGGTCATGACGTCCCGCAAGTACAGCCGGCACTCCCTGTTGTGATCATCACCGTCATCATCTGTCTCGCGGCGCGGCGCGGCGCGGCCTAGCAAAGGCACGTACAGCGGGTACTGGTCCGCAGACTTGAAAATGGCGTCAAATAAGGCGGAGCAGGCCTTCTTCATGTTGAGCCCGCCCGGGCGAGGATGGCGGGTCTCGCCGCTGGCCTGTGTCGCCTATGTGAGCCGCCTTCTAAGAAGAAACGAGAGAGCAGTATCTGTACCGAGGCGGTCTGCGCATCGATCACTGAGCCGTGGAGCCAGGAGCGGTCGACCAGGGCTTGCTTGAGCGTCTGCTGCAGCATGTGCCGACAGCGCACGCGCAGCCACGCCGAAGCAAAGAGGAGCGACGGCGAAGTGGAGTGCAGGCGCGGCTCTGTCACAGCGCAACGTGT
Source organism: Acanthamoeba lenticulata (assembly GCA_002179805.1). Taxonomy (NCBI): domain Eukaryota; phylum Discosea; order Longamoebia; family Acanthamoebidae; genus Acanthamoeba; species Acanthamoeba lenticulata. The sequence continues at coordinate 22,464 of NAVB01000708.1, forward strand.
AGCATGAGCAATCGACTGCTCGACTTGTGACGCCCATCGACAGCTTCGTACTCTCTTGCTCGGCGGAGAAGAAGAGGAAGCAAAGGGCCTGCTGTGGGGGAAAGAAGTAGGCCAGCTCTTGGACCAGAGCCGTGCGCTTCTCCGGTGGCGTCATGCGTATCAGCAGCCACGTGAAGTCAAACTGCATCAGCAACTGCGGCGAGAACGAAGGAGGACCATCAGTGAGGACGCAGTGACCAGACGAGGCGGAAGCCTTCTGGGATCATACCTCAACCAGGAGCGTGGGGAAGGAGTCAAAGGGGGCCACATAGGCGGCCCCGACACTATCCTCCACGAACTGCACGAACCGCTTGCGGTGGTGTCGCAGGTACCGGAGCACCATTTTTGGGTGTTGTAATTCTTCACAACGGTGCGCAGGTGCGGACTGAGAAGAAGGTCTCGGCACAAGGGAAGAGAGAGGGACACCGTACGATCGAGAAACAACTTGGTTGTGCAGGGGTCGAGGTTGGCAACCAGCGACGCGTAGAATGCGAGCCGTTCGTCGATTGCTCGCGGGTTGCCGGCGTTCACGTCCGCATCACGATTTTGATGAGATGGGTGCGGACGCCACTTTCTTTGGCTGGTGAGCAGAGCAGACCACAGGCTCGGATCGTTGCAAAGGACCTGCGACCTCCTGTTCACGAGGCTCACGCTGAGAAGGTCTTCGTAGTCGAGTAAAGACAAAATGGCCAGGGCCACTTCGTCTGGCAGGTCACCGTCCCCCCACATGACTTTAGACTAAGGTCCTGCCTAGAGTTGTCGTAAAAGCAGTCGAGAGGTGTTGAGCGTGGCGGCCGTTAGGAGGGTTGCTGAGCACGAAGGCTCGCCCCAACTTTATCGAAATTCTGACCCGCGTAGAAAATGCTCCGGAAACGCCTGGTGATCATCATGCTCGGCACGTGCGCTTCGACTCGTGCCCACTTGTTTCGCTGCAATGAGAAAAGCGTCTTCCTCATCTTCTGCAGCTTGTGCAATACGAGATAGACCAACTTGACACTGGACAAGAAGACAAAACCATCCGGTGTTGCCTATTTATGGCATAGATGGAGTTAAAAGTCAATGGTGGTGTTGCAGGTGAACCACAGTGCCCTATCTTCCTCCTTCACTCTCCTCTTTAGTAAATCCTTCTAATCTATTTTCAAGCATCACGCCAACGCCTTTTTGAGCGAGGGCGGCACGCGCTTGCGGTGGTCCACAGAAAGGCCGGCCAGCCAGACGCGCGGCTCGGCGAGCGAGTCCGCTCCGTCGCCCACGGCCGCCGAGAGGTCGCGCAAGGACTCGGCCGCTGTCAGCTGGCACCGGAACGAGAACACCGGAAGCGCCGACGCGTCGGGTGGAGGAGGAGCGATGACCATGTGGAGTGTGCTTCGGAGCCACTCGAGCTTGTCCTGTTGGCCTTCCAAGGGCGGATGGTCCGCCGGCCGGTCGCCCAACGCGCGCCTACTCATCAATCCGATGAGGCGCAGCGCCACCGCCACTGACGTGTGCGCCTCCTCAGGCGCCGTCTCCGACAACAACGGCCACACGTGACTGTCATACGACCACACAAAAAACACACAAAACGTCAGCTTGTGTCGTCCACAGGTAGGTCTCAGGCCAGGCAGAGGGGGGAGTTTCGCGTACTTGACCAGGACCTGGTAGGTCCATTCCCATCCTCTGTACAGGGCCAGCAGCTCCATGCAGCGCATCACCAACGTGGTCTCTTCATCCCACTTGCAAGAGTCTGCGCCAGGAGGGTTTGAAAATTAATAATAATAAATTAATAATAATAGTAATAAAAAAATGAATACAAAGATAAATAACAAGAAAGAGAATCGCGCCTTCCCGCGTACCGTCATCTCGGTGCGTGCCCAGAGCGCGATAATAGGCCATGATGTCCGCCAGGAGGGCGGTCTCGTCACCCGGCTGGGCGGCCCAGCCACACAGGGCGCGCACCTCGTGCCACCGCTGTCGCCGCAGCTGCTCGCCTTCGCCCTCGCCCTCCACAGCAGCCTCGTCGAGGATCAGGCACACCACGCGCCACAGCAAGCGGCCCACGGCTCGCCATCGCTCCTCGCCCTGCGGCTGCACCACATCGGCCCACTGCGTCGCCGCATCGGCCAGCGCCTCGACGAAGCCGCCCAGCGCGGCACGCGAGGAACGCAGGGAAGTGGCGAGCTGGTGCGCGAACACGCGACATACGCGAAGCTCTTCGTCCCGTTGCCGCGAGGCATCCTGGTGGGCGCGCCGCCGGGCTAGCCGCACTAGAAGTCGCACCATGCGCACCGCCTCCACCGACGCGTCGTCCGGCGTCAAAGCCGACGTGGTCGAGGTCGAGGTCGAGCTGGCCGGGCCGGCGACGTCGTCGCGGCAGAGAGTGGTCTCGAGCCGGTGGAGCAGCTGCTCGACCAGGCTCCGACGCTTGTCCGCCGGCGTGGTCGAGCGTCGCCGCTGCCGCATGCTGTCGACACGCCACACGAGCTCGAACACCAGATCGCGTTCTCTGTCCTCGTCGCCGCCACCGTCCTCCTTGCCCTTGCCTTTGTCCTTATCCTCCTCGCCCTTCTCGCCGGCGCGCGGGCGGCGGCCCTTCCTGGCGAGGCCTTCAAGGCTGGCGAGGAGGTCAAGCTCCTTGATGTTCTTGTCATCGCTAAAGTCCTCGGCCACCTCGTCGACCGAGCTCTCCGCCCCGAGCTGTTCTATTCGCCGCGTAAAGTCTGAAGGGAGGAAAAGAGATGTCACGCGCCCAAATCAGTACCAACACGCGAATTCACATGTGTGCGCGGGAAGGTCGCATGTACAGAGCTGCTGCAGTTCTCGCGGACGGCGGCTGCGTTCAACCGGTGCCGCACGTTGCGACGGCGAAGCGGCCTCGTTGCTGTTGCTGCTGTCGCCTTCATCCCGCTTGCGCTTGCCGGTCGCAGAAGAAGACGATGGCGATGGCGCGGGCGAGGACTCCAGAGCCTTGGTCGCTGCTCGCGTGGACTTGGGCGTCGCCGCTGTTGCCTTCCTGCCCTTCTTGCTGACCGGCGACTTCTCGGCTGCGGTTTGGCGTTTGGGGGTCTGCTCCAACGTCGACTCGGCTGGTCGCTGTTGCTCGTCGTCAGCAGCCTGCTTCTTCATCGGGGTGGCCTTGGCCGAGCGCGCGACGGAAGGCTTTTCTTTCTTTTTCTTCGTCGCTTTTTCCTTTGTGGGCGTCGTCTGAGGCGGAGCGACGGCCTCGGGCTCAACCTGGCGTTGTGAGACGTCTTGAACAGGTCCCGGTGGCGGCTGAGGCAGGTCCTGGCCCACATCACCAGCGAGCTTGTCCTGAGTCTCGGTCTGTGTCTCTTCCTCTGTCCTGACTGGCGCCGCCGCTGCCTCCACTCGCTCCTGAGGAACAGGCTGCTCGAGTTCCTCGCGTTGAAGCTCCACTGGACGTTCTTGTTCTTGTTCTTGTTGTGTTTGCTGTTGTTGTGGCTCTTCCCCTTCTTGTTCTTGTTGCTTGCCCTCGGCCTGGTCAGCCTCGGCCTCGGCCTCTGTCCTGACTGCCGCCACCACTGCCTCTGCTCGCTCCTGAGGAACAGGCTGCTCGAGCTCCTCGTGTTGAAGCTCCACCGGGCCTTCTTGTTGTTGAGACTGCTCCTCAAGCTGCGGAAGGAGGAGCTGGAGCTCTGCCCGGCGCTCTTTCTCCTCCTCTCCGTCTTGCTGTTGTTGTTGTTGTGGCTCTTCGGCTTGTTCCTTCATCTTGGCCTCAGCTGCCTCCTCAAGCTCCATGTGGTCTTCTTTGTCATCGCCCTTCATGGGAGAGACTCCGACTGGCGCCACCACCGCAGGCGTGGGACTACTGGCGGGAGGAGGAGGAGAGCGCAGCACGAGGGGCGGCACGTCCATGACGTGGTCCTCGTCTTCGCCGTCATCCTCCCCCTCGCCGTCCGAGTCGGTGAAGAGGGACGCCTCAGCCTCGTCGCCAATCGCGGCAGCGCGAATGTTCCGGCGCGGTGACGCGGGCGAGGTCGCAGGCGACGACGGCATGGACGATGCCGACGACGACGATGACGACGTGGACAGGGAAGAGGGCGAAGGCGAGAGCCCGGGTGTCAATGGGGACCGAGTGACCCGCGCCGGCGACGACGGCGTGCTGACCGAAGAGGACGGGAGGGACCCGGACGAGGCCTGCCGCACGGGCGAGGGCGGCGGCAGCGAGTAGCGGATCGGAGTCGACGGCCCGCCGCCGCCGCCAGAGGGCAGAGGCGACGAGGGAGGGCCATACGACGCGGGGGTCGACGGGACCGAGCCGACCGGGGTGGCCGGGAGGGGCGTGATGGGTGTCGCCGGGAGCGACATGTCGCCCACCATCATCTCGTGCACCATTTTCAGCGCTGCGTCGGCCGCGCCCAGGACGCCTGGCTCCATGGCCGAGCCGGCGACGACGGTGGTCTGGTGGCGTTGTGTCCAAGGCGCGGTGTCCTCAGCTGACGCCGCCGGTGGGCCGCGTAATGGCATCGGTGCCGGCGCGGTCTCCGCCGCAATGTCGCTGGCTTTGTTGGTCGTCTCGTCAATCGCCGTCTCGAGGAAGCTGGCAAAGTCGTCAAACATGCCCTCATCAGCGTTGTGCTGGTCGCTCGACTCGTCATCCTCTTCTTCCTCCTTCTCTCCCTCGTTCTTGTTGCCGCTGCGCTCCGCCGTGGCGTTGTTGCCTGAGCCCGTGCGCTGCCGCTTGGGCTCAGGGCCGCCGCTGTCGACGACGACCGGCCGGTCATCCTGCTTGCGCTTGGTGCCTGCCTGGCCTCGGCCCCGCCCGCGGCCAACGCCACGGCCGCCGCCGCCGCTAGAGGCCGAACGTCGGGCAGAGGACGACGAAAGGTCAAGCCCGTCGGCCGATGGGTCCGATGTGGCGCTGACGAGCGGCCGCCCTCCCGCAGGCGTCCCACGGGCGCAGCGTCCGCGGCCCCGCCCGCGCTTGGCAAGCGGAGTCTTGTCCACGACCACAGCGGGCGTTGTGGCGGCCGACCCGCGCTTGGCCGCTCGACCTCTCTTGCTCGGCGTGGGTGTGGGCGTGACGGGCGTCGCGGGAGCGACGGTGGCGGCCGGCGCGGGAGTGGACGCGGCACCATCCGCCGGCTGGGCGTCGTCCTCAGCTGTGAGACGCTCGATCTCGGCGCTCAGCAGCTGCGTCAGCTCAGAGTCATCGTCTTCGTCCTCTTTCTCTTCTTCTTCTTCATTGTCCTCGTCACTGCCGGCGTTGTCCTCGCCCTCGCCCTTCTTCTTTTTCGTCTTCGCCTTGTCCGCTTCCTTGGATTTCTTGGCAGGGTCCGCCGCGCTGTGGCTGGTGTCGGTCACATCAGAGCCTTCGTCGTCGCTGAGCCGCGCGAACGATGGGCCGTCAAAGCCCTCCGCTCGCAGAGCGCGCTGAAGGCGCAGCTCCTCCTTGCGCCGGGCCTCTTCCTGCTCGCGCTCCTCGCGCTGCTGCCTCTCGAGGGCCAGCTGCTTCTGAGCTTCCTGCGCGGCCTCGCCATAGATGTGGCCCAGGCCTTGTTGGTTGAGGGCGGCTTCGAGCTGCTTGGCCAAGAGCTGGAGCTTGTGCAGTTCCTCGCTGGTTTCTATGCCCTCGTTGGTAAGCTTGCGCACCTCGAGCGTCAGGTCGACCACCTCCTTGGCCCGCGCCGCATACTTGGTCTTCTCGTAGTTAAGCTCCTTGCGAAGGCGCTTGATTTCCTTCTGCATGAAGCGCTGCTCGTCGATCCAGCGATCCCGGCCAGTAACGTCGGCCGATAACTGGGTATTAAAGGCCTGCAGGGAGTTGCGCTCGCGCACCAACATTTCGTTCTCCTCGAGCTTCTCGGCCATCGCCTGCGCGCATGCACGTGATGGCGACGCACCGTACCATCGATGAGAAACACCTTTCGCCCACCGTGCACGGGGCCCCGGGGGGGGGGGAGGAGGACACGAACCGACTTGGCAGCTTCCAGTTCGGCGGTTCGTGCACGCAAGGTGTGGGTGAGCGTGCCGACCACCGTGTTGGCTTCCTGCACTGTTGTGGCAAGCACAATCAACGTGAGATGTCTGCACAAACAAGAAAAAAGGCTTTTTTTCAACGTACGTTGGCGTGTTAGCTGCTCAACCTCTTGCTGGCGCTGAGTGAGCCGATGTGTCTTTTGCTTCAGTTGGTCATTGACGGCCGTGAATCGAGAGATAAGCTCGTCAATGTTGGCCATTTTTTCGTGTATCATTTTCTGATTGCGCTCGAGCAATGCATTCTTCTGCTCTGCCTGAGCAAGCTTTTCACGGAGCTGCTCTACCAAGTCCCCCACTCCAACGCCTTTATCTGGGCTGGCATCACGATCTGTGGACGGAGACTGCATGCCCAGTCGCCGGAGGCGATCTCATCCATCCACTTGCTTTCTTTTCTTTTGTTCCCATTTTCAATATTAAAAAAATATTAATAATTAAAATTTTTGGATTTTAGCCGTTTGAATCCTGTGCCCTTGCAGATACGCCACCGAAGTTGTTCATCCAGGGGACCACCCACGCGAGCGAAGGAGGCGCTTCGCCAAGGTGAACTTGTGTTGCAGTAACGTCCTCAAGCATCGGGGTCGTAGAAAATCGAACGGAATTCGCAAGGAGACCGGCATTTTCTCGGTGAGTATTGCATTTCTTGAGTTTTGCGAGCGTTGGTCTGTCTTGGTTTCTCTCCCTTGAGAGTTTCTTGCGGCCGATCGCAAGAGGTGGTCTTGATTGGTGGTGATTGCATTGGACAAGCTTGCTTGAGACCAAAGATCTACGCAGCTCGAGCTGTGCCGGCGAGGTACGCCACTTCTCAACATTCCATTCTGCTGGCCTCAGGGATAAATAACCCTTTCCTTCCCAAACCCATTTGTTTAGTTCAGTTTGATTAAAAACCTTGTTGGCACCTATGTGCACAATCTCTTATATGACGAAACGACCGATTAATTGAAACACAAATGTGCAATTTTTATGAGCAGGAAGGAGCTTGGTTCGCGCGAGCAATGATGGACGGACGGGAACCTGTTGACTACAGTGACTGTGCGGGTGAGTTAGAAGTGACCAGCCCGCACGGCAGCATGCTCGATAGCGTGCGTGACAATCACCCTGCAAGCACAGCCCCCAGCCATTCTTCTAGGTCCCCCACGCCCTCCTCGACGCCTTCCTCGCACTCTGCCTATGACAGCATCAGCTCGGTGGGAGGCGATCACGACTATCGAAGGTGCCCTCCCTCCTCCAGTGTTTGCATGCCTGCATCCATTTCCCAAAATCGCTGAAGGCCACTGAGCCCAAATCATTCTTTCAATTCAACAAAACCGGAATTACAGCAGAACACCCTGCACCATTCTTTTCGTACTTTATTTTTGTGACGCGTCATGCACATGACACATGACCTTAGGTGTGGCCACGTCTTGCTCACCTCGTCTTCTCATGTTGTTATGTGAGTGTAGCCGTGACCGTGACCCCTATGGCAGTCGTGACGACGGCAGCGGGGGCAGAAGCGGTGGCTACAACTATGACTACGACTACGACACCCACCCCTCGGCCACCAGCACGCTGAAGAGGAGGTAGCATTCACCTTCATCCCCTCAGTCCTTCCTTCTTCATGCTGACGTAGTCGTGACTCCACTTCTACACTTCTAGGGTGAGGAGCTATTCGCATAACGGGGGCGGGCGGTCCTACTCGCAAGATTCGTCGGGCCGGTATGGCACTTCCAGCAGCAGTGCCAACGGCTCGGCTGCGATCAACAACTATACAGGGCCCTTCAAGGGTACGCGGCCTCCCTCCCCGCGTCCCCACAACTTATATGCGCCTCAACGAGACGTTCTCTCTTGCATTTGCTTGCGCAGGCGGCAAGCGACCAGTGGTGAGCGGTCCCGAGGTAGAAGACATTGCCAATTTCTTCTCCTACGTGTGTTCGAGCGAGAGCGTGTACAACATGGAGCTCGATGCTCGCCTGGGCAAGTACGTAGCTGAGTCCTCCCCATGTCTCTCGGCAGTTGTATTTTCTCCCCCAACATCTATGTCAAACTCACTATTTTAATTGTTGCGATCTCATGTCAGGCTGGTGCCCCACACGGAATTCGAGGGCGAAGACAAGTACCAAAACGGTGTGAGGAAGGAGGATTTCCTGAAACTCATCGCCTTCTTGGAGCAGGTGCCGCATCACCCCCCCCCCACACTCTTCTCCTTCTCTGACTGTCTCGCCACAACTGGACCTCACCTGTCTTTGATGCGGCTTGCTGTGCCCATACAGGACGAGCAAAAGGACACCTCACGGCATTCAGAAATGAAGTTTTCTGACAGCACCGACTACATCTTCAACCAGGACAATGGTTCAGACTTATCCTAGCTCACACCAACTTTACCTTGTCATGAAGCTTACACATGATCTTATTGGGGACCAAATGCTGCACAGGCAAGCTCAAGATCACATACGACAACACCAACAACAATCAGTGCTTGGCGGCGGTGATCAAGAACCGCTCGGCCGCCATCCCACTCAAGACGTCGTCGACTCTTCCCTACGACTGCTCGATCTCAGTCGTTTCAGAGGAACCTGCCGCCCGCGTCGAATATGACGACCTCGTACGAGCTCTTTCCCTTTGGCACTGTGTTGTGCATGAACTCAACTGAGTTGTGGTTGGGGCGCGGACTATAGCCGCCCGATTACGCCAAGCGAAAGGAGCGCAGGAAGTGGTCATTCTACAAGGAGCGCAACATCTGGCGCATCGAGCTTACCGAGATCACCGTGTGGCGTCGCCGCAACGTGGTGGCCACCTCGCTCGACGACTCCAAAGATGGCGACGCCGCTGCCAAGGTCGACGATGACCCCACGGGTACGTTCTGTGCTTCCCCTCATGCCATGGTGGGTGAAGGGACCGAGATGCACAGCTAGTCTGGGCGTTTTTCACAATCTACCAAAAATATTAACGCGTTCTGTGTAGCGACGGAGCTGGTGCCACATCCCAACAATCCGATCTACGAGGTGCGCTTTGAGCTCATGCACGAAGTGCTCGAAAGGTGCCGTCCCTACCCCGCTCGAGCCTCATCTGCCCCACCACCGTCACCCACTCACTCTGCCTATGTCTTGCGGGACTTACAGCATGATTCGCGCGGAGAAGTCCACGCTCGAGTACATTGCGGCCAAGTTTTTCCAACAGATCCACTTCTTCTCTCTCAAAATGCAGAAGACCCACGGGCCAGTCGTCTTCCGCACCGGTACTCCTGCTTCCTCCACGTCCTCGTCTACGCGCACCTTACGCATACGCGTTCATTTGGGGGCAGATCCGCGGACATTTTCCTCGGCGAGGTACAACTCGCGGTCGCCCGAGTCGCCGCGTCCGCGCAGCCGCCGGGACGATCGCCCCAGCTCGTCCTCTTCCTCGGCTTCGTCTTCATCCTCCTCATCGTCGTCCTATCGTCCGCATCGGTCCTTGCATGGACGGGGATCATCCTCGTCGTCAGGCTACGGCAGTCATGGGTCGTCATCGCATCACTACGCGTCGTCTTCGCACTCTTCCTCGCACCAGCACTCGTCGCGGTCTCCGTCGCTCTCGCCGGCGGCTGCGTCGCCCTACGGCTCGAATTTGCCCAGCGGGTCCTCGTCGTCCTCGTTGTCCTCCACGTCGTCAGTGCCACCACCGCCCGTGCACCTGCCGCTGGCCACCCCGGCCGTGCCGAGCTCGCCCATCGATAGCCACTCCTACGACTTCTCCGACCTGCGCCTCACGCAGGTGGACAACTACACGAGCGAGCCCATGAAGCGACAGGTGGTCAAGCTCGTCAAGTACGGCGGCTCCGGACATGACGACGGGCCCGCGCCAGGCGACCATCTCTCCTTCCCCGGCGCCCTCCCGATCCACTTTGGTCGTCGCCACTGGAGGGTGCGCACCCACACCAGCCCCCAAGTCAAAGCCAAACGTCAGTAGCCTAACTCACAATTCTTTATTATTCATTTCCTTATCTCTACAGACGGTGCAGAGTAAGGAGTACTTGATCTCTGAGAAGACGGATGGCATCCGCTACATGCTCTTCATCATCGACTCGGGTGTCTTTTTTGTTGACAGGTGCGGTGTTCCCCCTCTCCTCGAGGACAAGGGCCTGTCGTGGCGACACTTACCCACTAATGTGCAGGTCGTTCCGTTTCTACCGAATTGGAGGCTACGACCAGCTTATCGACTTGTACTCGACGAGAGGTCCCACCCTCCTTGACGGCGAAATGGTGCGCCACCGCAGCACAGACAGGTACCAATCCCCATCCCACCCGGATTATTATCTGAAACACAAAACTCACATGTCTGGGCGGTCCTCATCGGCAGGGCGACCTACTTGGTGTTTGATTGTATCGCCATCAACGGTGAGAACTTCTCGCGGGAGACGTTGAACGATCGGCTCAAGAGGCTCCGCGACCTCATCGTCGTGCCGTACCGCTCGGCCCTTGACCAGGGCACCATCGACAAGGTTTGCCTTCTTCTGGGCGCCTTCTTGGTTATGTTTCTGTGTAGACACGTAATTTCTAACACGTGTGACAAAATAGGAGCGGCATCCGTTCGTCATCATCGGGAAACAGTTCTTCCACAAGAAGTTCTCGCGCAAGGTCTTTGACCACATCCGCAAGGAGCGCTCCGAGAACGGCGAGGGTACTTTCCCTCTCCCCCTCCCGTGCACAATTCGTTTTGATTATTACAATTTGAAATTTTTTGATTTATGTTTATTCTAACTGGGGGCCGTATGTGCGCGTGCGCAGTGGAGTACTTTTACCAGGACGACAAGCGGTACCACCGGACCGACGGCATCATCTTCACGCCCAACTCGGCCTACATTGCCCACACCAACCCGCTGCTCTTCAAGTGGAAGTACACGGACAAGTGCAGCATCGACTTCAAACTCAGTGCGTGTTCCCCCCCCCCTTCCTTGTTGCCCCCTCTGCCCTTCAACGCATGCGCGAGAGAGATTGGCTGACGGACTGGCTCGTGCTGCAGTCCCGTCGGATACCGAGGCCGACACGTTCACGCTAGCCTGTCGTGGCTCCTCGCACCAGGGCGACGTGCACTGCGACATCACTCAGTTCAGCCCGCGTGACATTCAGCGCATGAGGGCCGACCTCGAGCGCCACAACCGGTCGGAGCGGCGTAACGTCATCGTCGAGTGCGTATACGACCTCAACCTGGGCATGTGGCACTACCTGGGCTACCGCGCGGACAAGAACACCGCCAACTTCTCGCGCACTGTCTTCAACACTCTCCTCTGCGCCGCGGAGAACATCACCAAAGAGGTTCGCTTGGCCCACCCCGCGCGCGCATGTGTCAAGCCGCCCGGCTCACACCCCGCGTGGCCGCGACACGAGCACAGGAGATATTGTATAGAATTATGAAGGACGCCAAGTCAGACGACTGGAACGTGCGCAGGGGTTACACCACGCCGCCCTCCTCGACGCCGCCCGTGCCATCGCCGGCCGTCGCCGCGCGTGGCCACGCCGGTGAGCGCAGCAGCGGCGGAGACAGCGGCTCGTCGTCGTCGGGCAAGGAGCAGCGCGCCGATTCGGCGGCGCGAGAACAGGAGCGAAGAGAGCGCGAAAGGGAGCGCGAACGACGCGAGCGCGAGAGGGAGCGTGAGCGCGAACGGGAACGCGAACGGATGGAGCGCGATCGCGAACGCGAGCGGGAACGCGAGCGAGAACGAATGGAACGAGAGCGCGAGCGGGAACGCGAGCGAGAACGAGAGCGGCTTGAACGGGAGCGCGAACGGGAACGAGAGCGAGAGCGGGAGAGAGAGCGTGAGAGAGAGCGGGAGCGCGAACGTGAACGCGAGCGCGAGCGGGACGATTACGCGGCCTCGGCGGCCGCCGACAACGAGGGCCTGGACTCGACGACGTCGGCCGAGGCCATGGCGGGCCCCAAGCGAGGCGAGAAGATTCCCTTCAGCTTCCGCAAGAAGCGGAAAGACGGACCCAGCACGAACCAGCGAGCGCCACACAGTGAGCAGGCCCACAAGCGGCCGCGGCGGAGCACGGACGACCACGACATTCATGATGAAGAGAGCGAGCGACGAGACGAGATGGCCACCGAGCATCATCATCATCCCAAGGCCAAGGGGCTCGAGCAGGAGCTCGAGGCCGAGTTTGGCCAGGACGTCGACACCTTTGATTTTGCTGATGATGTCGTGGAGCCCTACGACGACGAGGAAGAAGAGGACGCTCGTGCCGTGGCGCCGCCGCCGTTGGGAGGTCCTTCGGCGTTTGCAGGCAAGTCGGTGGTGGCCTCGAAGGCGCCGTCCGTCGCGGTGGCTTCCAAAGCGCCTGCCGTCGCGGTGGTGGCCTCCAAGTCGCCGGCGAAGCGGCCGCGGCGGAGCCACGACGACGTGGAGAGCTACAGCGACAGCGAAAGCGACAGTGAGCACGAGAACGACAACGACGAAAGCGTCATCCTCGACGAAGAGATTGAAGTCATCGAAGAGGATGATGATGACGACGACGATGACGATGCCATCGAGGGCGAGACCGTTGTTGCCTGACGGCATCATCGTCACTGCGTCACGTGTGGCTAGTGGTCTTCTGGTGCTTGTTGCTTCCCAATCAACAAAAAGAGAAGAAAAACAAAATAAAAGAGAATACATGTGCCCCAAAAGGCAGTCAGTCCTCACACGAGCTCTTGCAAGGTGCTCTTGACGGCTGGTGGTCGCTAGATGGCCGCTTGCAGCCTGGTGGTGCATTGTCTGTGCGTCAGTGCGTGACATTCAGGGGATGTAAAGAAAGAAGAAGAAACGAACTGGAGGGACAAGCTCTCTACGGGGGCGTAGTGAAGCAGGGCGGGCACTGCGAGGCACATCTCGGCCCACACGGCCATGCTCGCGTGGAAGAGGTCCGTCGGAGGCCCCAGTCTGCAGGGTGATGAAGATGATGAGGTTGTTGGCGCGATCAGCTGCTGGGTCCAGGCGACCGCCGGGGGGCACGATGCGACGTCCGTCGACAGCTCCGAAGCAGACATCGAGAACGGGCTGTTAAAGGGATGATAAAAGCCTCTGGTGGCCAATGGTGGCCGAAACTGCTCGTGCTCCTTCCCCTGTGGCTGCAGCTGAAGCTGTGGCGAGTTTTGGGGCAAAGCGTAATGATGATGATAGCCGTGTGCGGCCCGGGTGGCGTCCTGTCGTGCAACGAACCATGCGAGGTCCACGTGAAGATCGCGCAGGTCGTGTCGAAGGGAGTGGACCTCGTCGGAGAGCTGCGTCACCGATTGAGCCAGCTGTTTCATCGTGGGACCTCCTTCCTCTTCCTCTTCTTCCTCTTCCTCGTAGTCGTAGTTGTCTCCCACGTGATCGACAGAATGGAAGTTGATGTGGCTGTTCTCCTCATCATCACTACCGGCACATGCATCGTCAGCTTCGGCGAGCTGAGTCGAGATCTTCGTCGGCTCTTCTTGGTCAGGAGAGCTGTGGGCGTCATTGCGCTTGTGCCTCTTGTTGGACACCCTCTCCTCCATGTTAACGCGGCTCTCTGCAGTCTCTCTCGTCCACGCCATGTAGCTCGTACTACTCGCGACATAGGAGGTCGTCGACATTGCCGGATCTGGATTTGCGCTGGTGGCGCGGGGTTGGAGGTCGAGTTGTTTTGCTGCTGGTGGGGAGGAGGCCTGTTTGCAGCGGCCTTTGCGGCCACGCTTCTGCGCTGGGGCTAGGCGGCACTCGTCCTCGCGGCCCAGACGCACGCACCGCGTGCATGGTTGTCCCCTATTGTGGCCAATCGCGTTGTCAATTAAATGTTGCTGTTGTTGGCAACTTAAGAGATCAAGTTGGAGGAAGAAGTACAGGTGCAGGGTGCAGGCCGTGTGGGCTGCACGACACAACACGCAAACCTGGGGCAGCCGTTTGTAGGTGATTCCCCACGGAGCTTGGGCCGTGCTGGTGCTGGAGGTCGAGATGAGCGTGGTAGCGGAAAAGGAAGAACAGCTTGGTGCTGGAGCAGGCAGCATCCTTGGCGGAGCAGGAGCTTCATTCATGATGACCTCTTCTCTTAACAACGTCTCTTGAGAGAAGCAGTCGGGTCTGGGCTAGTGTTGGCCTTCTTCAGTACCTTCAGTTAATGTCAATGTCACTTGCGGGCATAGAGAGCGTAACTGCTAGAAGGAACCAGTTGAGGAAATCCTCCCCCCAAGGGAAAATGCCCGTTGGTGATTGGTACAAAGAAAGTTCTTTATGTATGGTTCTTGCCAATCAGAGCGTAACTACCTTTCCCATAACACCGACGGGCATTTATTTTTACACTTGCCACAGTGATTTACTTGAATGAGCCAAAGGGAGCTGTACGAAACGAACTGGAGGAACAAGCTCTCTTCCGGGACGTAGAGTCGCTGAGCCAGCCCAGGAGGTGTCCAGCTGCTGAGTCCAGGGCTAGAGCAGGCGCAACTGAGTTTGGTCCATTCGTCAGTTCCAGAAACTGCCTACTGGCGTAACTGGATTGCTTGTTCCGTGTAGCAACATGCCAGTTGCAGAAAATGCTAACTTGCCACCCCCTGGGGGAGGGCACCTGGACCAGCAAAAGCTGAGGACGAGCGTGATGTAAAGGGAAAAAAGTTTTTACTACACAGCACACAAAGACAGCAAGGATCGAACTCTCGGCATTCGCCAGAGCTTTATTACTTTTTGCTTCTTCCTGAAGAAGCTACTGGCGTGGACTGGACCTCACCCGTGCGTCTCGCCCTTCTCGCCCGCCACCTGAAAATGCCGCCACCGTCATCCGTCACAGGGCCCAAGAGGAGATTGCACATGAGCACCAGCCTACTGCGCTCATAAAGGGCAAAGAAGGGGCAAAAGAAGGGAGAGGTGGGATGGAAAGTGTACCCTCTTGAACTCGCTCATGTTGGTGGCGGACTGGGCCTGGCCGATGAAGCGCAGGCGCTGGATGACGGTCGTCGGCTCGCCACCCTGGTTGTTCTCGACAAAAATGGTGAGCGCCGTCACGTTCTGGAACTTGACAAACCTGTGTTGTGGATGATCGTGATGATGAAAATGATGAGCATCTCAGCAGAGAAGAACGATTGCCGCCGACGTGTCACATACCGAACCGGGACCAGCTTGTCGCCCTTGACGTCGTCGGCGGTCAGCTCGAGCACCTGCGTGGCGGGCGCCGAGTCCACCGACTGGAAGTCCATGTCGCGCGCGTTCACGAACAGCTTCACCGTCTGGGGCGCGCGACCTGCAGGTCGATGGTGACGACACGTTCAGCTGAACGGTTGCGCAACTTCGACCACAAGCTCATGATGTTGGGGATGATGATGATGATGACGCTCATCACAGCTGCACGTACCGTCGTCGGGGGCCTGGAAGCAGAGCGAGTGGATCTTGATGGGCTGATTGAACGGGATGAAGAGCAGCAGCTGCTCATCGCTGTCGCTCTCGAGGTAGGACTCGTCCTTCTTGAAGATGTTGTCCCACTTGTGGTCAACGCTCTGGTTCAGGCACTCGCCCTGCGCCTTGTCCACGTTCTGGGTGATGTCGCTCTGTGCAGTCCATCGCACCCCCCAAGCGGGAGTGAAGCCGTAACAACCATCAGCTACGCTCAAGAGAACAGGAAGGAGAAGAAGATGAGGTACGTGTCCGGCGGGAAGCTTGAGGTCGCTGGCCTCCTCCTCGGCGCCACCGGCACCGCTGTGCTTTTGGATGAGCTGCTCGAGCCGGGAAGCATTGGCGCCCCTGAGTTCGTCGATACGCTGGCCGTTCTTAATGAACACGAAGGTGGGCATGGCGCTGATGCCGTGCGCGGCGGCGATGTCCGGTTGGTCGTCCACATCGACCTGTTGTTGTAGTTGCGTGCAAACGGCCACTGGGTGAGATCTCACGGCTGGCGTGAGTGATCAACAGTAACAAAGACGCACCTTCACGAATTCGACGTCAGGGTACTTGTTGCTCAACTGCACGAAAACGGGCGCAATGGCATTGCAAGGACCGCACCTGAAAGTTCACGATTAGCTCAATGAGTCCCCCAGGGGGACAAGGGCTGCGTTCGTACCACTTGGCCGAGAAATCGATAACAGCCAAGCGGCCAGCAGCGGTAGCCACCAGCAGTGCTTGCGCGTATTCGGTTTGTGAGCTGATTTCCTGCACTCGTCCGTGATCCATCTGTGAGGTTCTGTGTTGCAAGTTGGCCTTCGTTCGTTCTCGCCAGCACGAGCTTGCGCGGCAAGTGCAACCAAGAAAACTATTTTCCGCGAAGAAAAAGAGAAAAAAGAAAAACTAGCAATATTTAAATCAGTTTCAGAGATCACCTTCAATCGCGATGGACTTCTCTCTGCCGGCTGAAAAGAAGAAAAAGAAGACGAAGCTCGTCTCATCTTCCGTCAATCACGTGATCCCGGGCGAGGTGATCACCAAAGAGACCGGCTACCTTCGGTACTGCTCAATTTCCCTTTCCTTCATTTTTTTCACATTTTGTAGTTACGATTATCCCTCTGCAGAGGACACGGCACGCTGGTTCAAGATGACCAGCTTATCGCCACCATCAGCGGAGTGGTAGAGCGCGTGAATAAGCTCATCTCCGTCCGTCCCCTCAAGTCCCGGTGCGTGGTCCTCCCCTGAGCGCCTTGGGCATGCCCTCAAATCTCATGCGCGTGGCTTCGTGTGGCCTGGGCACGCAGGTACACGGGCGAGGTGGGTGACGTCGTCGTTGCACGAATCAAAGAGGTGCGTCAGCGCCGTCCTTGGTGGCCTACGCCTGTGTGCCACAGGGGTAAAGACGGCACCTAACGCGTGGCCTATTCTCTCTTGCAGGTGGGCCAGAAGCGATGGAAGGTGGACATGAACGCGCGCCAGGACGGCTTGCTGCTTCTCTCCTCGATCAACCTTCCCGGAGGTGTGCAGCGGCGCAGGACGGAGGAAGATGTCCTCCTCATGCGTTCCTACTTTGCCGAAAACGACCTCATCTCCGTACGAGCTTCTGCCTTGCCCCGCCTCTAGTCCTCTCATTTAACGCCATGATGACGGCGCTTGTTCAGGCTGAGGTGCAACAGTTTTACTCGGATGGCTCGATCTCGATTCACACACGGTCGCTCAAGTATGGCAAGGTGAGCGGGCTCTCCTCCTTGTTCTCCTCCTTTTATTTCATGAATGACCAACGACCGACCTGAATGTTCCCGTCGCAGTTGGAGGGAGGCCAGTTCGTCGCTGTTCGTCCGGTGCTGATGAAGAGGCAGAAGAGCAGCTTCCACACTCTGCCCTGCGGCGTCGACGTCATCCTGGGCAACAATGGCTACATCTGGCTGTGCCCGCCCAAGGACAACCCCTCGACGGTCGGTCCTCCCTCTTCTCGTCGCGCCGTTTCGTTGGTCTCACATCTCTCTCTCTCTCTCTCTTGCAGGAAACGGCGGCAGTCGTGCGTGAGAAGATCGCCCGAGTTAAGAACGCCATCGAAGTCCTCGCGCGCCAGTTCATCCCGATCTACCCGCTCACCATCATGGACACCTATGAGGTACTTCTTGCCGGCGCGGTCCATGGACCTTCTCTTCAGTGAGCGAGAGATCTCACACACATGTCCTGCTTGTACAGGCGGGCCTTGCCTACCCGGCCAAGGACATGCGCAAGCCGGAGCTAGCGGACAAGCTGACTGCTCGTGCCCAGCAGAGAGAGGGCATCCTTTGAAGCGTGTTTCATTGTCGCAAAACAACAAAACTTTTTTATTTCATTTATTTATATTTATTTATTTATTTATTAAGCGTATGATATCTTCATTTTCTACACATCAGTAGTACTCACATACCGCTGCTCAAGGCAGCGCAAGAGAGCAGTCCGAGTAGAGAAGGTCCACGCTGATCGAAGCCGACACCTGGTTCTCGCCGCTCACCACCGGAGTGCTGGCATCAGCAGCCATCATGGGCATCATCTTCATGGCCCTGCTTTGTTTGCATAAGTTGAGAAGAGCCACCAAGTTAGCTCTGGCAAGAAGTATGGAGATGGCAGGAGTGTTGAGAGGACGAACGAGTATGTCGGAGCGTAGTCGCCCGAGTGGAGCGAGATGCCCGAGTAGCCGTGGAAGGTGCAGCCGAACTTGCGCAGAATGCGTGATCCCTGCATCAGGGCATTATCCACAGCCGCGTCGAGGGCCTTGTCTTTCAGCTCAGGCACTGGATAGAGTAAGCGCCAATTAGCGTGATGTCATATGTATGGCGGAGGCCAGCGTACTGAGATCAGAATCCACTTGGAAGGTGATGGACTGGACGTTGTTGGCGCCGGCGCTGATAGCCACATCGATGGCCTCACCGGCCTTGTCGGCGGGCACCATGAAGGCGATGTTGTTGGATGCGTAAAACCCCTTCATCTGCCTGTCGAGTAGAAGGAAACGCGTTGGGCGAGGAGCGAGCCAGAACAGCCTTGAGATGGAGGACGTACGAGTTGCCATACATGTCGGAGGTGTATTGCGGGTAGAGGGAAACGCTCGTCGTGTGGAGCTTGCTGACCTTGAGCTGCTGCAGGGCCGCCACGACAGCCGACGAGCTGGCAGCGACATCGCGCTGGGCGCGGACCGCTTCGTCGTGCGTGAACTGAACGCCAAGGGAGATGCTGGCCATGTCGGCGGGCGCGCTAACCACGCCTGGCCCCTGTAGATTAGAGCAATCCAACAACGTGGACAAGAAAACAACAACCAGTACCTGTGCCGGTTATGCTCAGCACATTGAAGTTGGGCTTAGCCGCCTCTTGCGCCAGGGCAGCGCCCACACATACCAAGGCAACGACAAGAAGTTGCTGTTTTGTTTTGTTTTGAAAGAACTTCATTGGCAATGGCCATACAAACATCACCATGAAAACAGGAAAGGAGGTACCAAAGTGTTCATAGGGAGGTGTTGTCTGTTGGTCGTTCTGGCTGTACTTTTCTTCTTTCCCTGCCGCTTTCTGATTTTTGTCGCGACAAGAGGAGAAAAAAAAATAAATAAAAAAAATAAAACCTTGCGCCAAGGCGCCTTTACTACAGCCTCCGAAGCTTGTTCGAGGGAGCGGCATCGCTGCTACCGCCCATCCAAGGCCGATGTGAGGGATCACGCGATCCGGCTTCTTCCTCACTGTCACCTGTACTCGTGGCACCTCCTGTCGTCGACACTCCGCTAGCGCTCCATCCACTGCCGCTCGCGGCCTCCGTCGACCGAACCGATGATGAGGAGAGCGAATATCGTGCTACGTGGTGCGCATCACATGGCAACAACCACCCACGTGAGTGAAGTTGCCGCTACAAGTGGAGGAGATAAGCGGCCTCACCAGAATCAAAGTCTGACGGAGATGAGCGAGCTATGTTGTGAATCGCGAGCAGGTCAGTCAAGTTGCCTCGCTGCATAGAGAAATAAAAACGTTGTGGTGAGTGGTGCGTGAAGACAGTTTGATAGTGGCACCTCTGAGCCGACACAGGACGTACCCGGCGATTAATTGACTCCAACTCAGCCGGCGACGTCAAGCCCTCGTTGGCCATGCTGGCATCGAGGTTGAAATCAAGGGCCAGCTGTGCTATCCGCCTATAGTGGTTGGCCTCTAGCATGGTGATATTGTCCAACTATTGCGCAGCGAGGACAAAGCGGAGAAGTCAAATCAGGCAACGAGCTTCTGGACTACGCGCAGAGGGGAGGTCCCTACCCGGAAGGCTAGTGTGTTGACCAGATCGGTACCCTCAATGCCTCCCCTTCTCTTCTCAGCACGAACGCTCCAGAGGAGGTCAACCAGGCTGAGCACCTGCTGTGAAATGGGTCGATCGGTGCTGTAGAGAATGCGTTAGCATTGGCGTCACACAGAGGAATGCCTGCCTCACAGATACTTTTGAGCGCTGCGGAGAAAGAGCTGAGTAAGTTCCATGTAGTGCTGTGGCACAGCGCCGAACTTGTCGGGGTCGTTCTTCTCTGCTTCCAGCAGAGCCTGCAGCATTTCTGTTCGGATGAAGGTGCGGCATAAGTGAGGAAGAACTCACATTCGGAACGGGAAGTCGTACGTGGACTTCGCAGCCATTCTGGGATCACGGTGCGGCCCCAGTCTTTCTCCTCCATCTGCAGAGCAAGCCACACCGGCACTTGCAGAGCTTTACCAGCCGTAAAAGGTCCAAGAAAACCCTAAAACTCAACCCACGTTCAGATTGTGGCCACTGTTTGAAGCAAAAATTCAGAGTGATTATGACTCGTACCGAAAGTGTAGGGATGGCGGGCGCATCAACAAGAGGAAGGAACTCAACCAGCTGTTCGGAGGCAAAAAACTCAACTTGAGCCGGGGTGAGGCCGGCCATCTTCCCCGTCTGCTCCATTTGTTCTGTTCCCTGCTTGCCGCAGACGAGCGTTTGCGCGCCAAATCCTGAGCAATTCTAGGTATGCCAAGAAAAGGGAGAGAAACCCCATCGTGAAGCAAAGAAAGAAGAGAAACACAAGAACGGAGCCAGTTTTTCATCTGTTGCGCTTGCTCTACCTCATCGTCAACAGTCAGCCACGTTTCTGGAAGTAGAATGGAGTCGGAGGGGAAGAGGAAGAGGCAGCTCGAGGAAGAGGAGGATCCGGAGGAAGAAATGGACCAAGAGGAGTTTGAGGGAGAAGACGAAGATCAAGATGGTGAGGAGGAGGAGGACGACGAGGAAGACGATGATGAGGACGATGATGATGATGACGATGACGACGACCCGGAGTTGAGCGAGTTGGATGAGGAGGAAAAGGTACTTGACCGTTAAATTTTAGTTAATTCGAGCCCACATAACACTCCACACTGTGGTCCACACTCATGAGTGATCTAACATTGAAATCATGTACTCCGCGCAGAAAATGGAGGTGCAAGTAGACTTCGCTTTCTATGATCCGGAGGAAATCGATTTTCACGCCATCAAAAACTTCTTGCTCCCCTACCTTGAGGGGCAAGCGTTCAACGCGAGCGAGCTGGCAGACCTTATCATCAAGCAAAACGAGTACATAGGGACCGTGGTCAAGGTGGAAGGCGAGGATGAGACCTACGGCTTCGTTTCTGTTGTCAATCTCCACAAGCACAAGGTGCGTTGCCACCACGCGTGTTCTTCAAACCACTCATCCCTTCTGACGCTTGGGCGCACAGGACATGACTGCGGTGCGACAGATCAAGGAATACATCCTGGCTAAGGCGCCCAACCAGTCCGAGGTGAGACTCTTCCCATTCGCTCTTTTTAGTCACAAGAAGGCGCGTCTGATTGGTTTTCCCTTGTAGAGAGAGCGTATGGAGTCCCTCTTCAACGATGAGTCTCAGCCACTCGGCCTTCTCTTCAACGAGTATGCTTGTTTTGTGATGTTGTTGTTACGTGACATTGAGCCGCGAACGCTTACACACACGCGCGTGCATCCAGGCGATTGATCAACCTCCCACCTCAGCTGTCTCCTCACCTTCACAAAACTCTCTTTACTGAGATTCAAGCCGCTGTTGATGATGTACGTGTGCTGGCCATGCTCTTGTTGCGACTTTGTGGGTGACCGACCTTCGTCCTCTACGTGATGCAGGGCGAGACAAGCTTCCAGTTTGAGAACTATCTCCTCCTCTCCCACCAGTACAGCCACAGCTTGGGCGAGAGCACCAGTAAGCCCAAGTCGAAGAAGGGCCGAACAGGGGAGGAAACGTTTTACACGCGACCCGAGGAGGAGTTCTACCAGAAGGTAAACCTTGAACTGCCCGCTGTCGCGTTTACGTCGCGCTGTGCAGCTGCTGATGCTTGTCTCGTGCGACAGGAGGCCAATTTCTTCTACACGTTCCCTGTGCTTCACGGTGAGGAAGCTTCGCGCTGGACATTCGATGGCTCACTGAAGGACAACAAGGCCGTCATCGTCATCAACCGCGCAAAGATCCCTGCCGTGCTTGAGCAGCTCTTCAAGGTGTGTGCGTAGAGGCAGCGTCTCAAGCACAAGACGCGCAAGCAGCGTGGCCTTTGTGGAATGTTTTTGTAGACAAGCGGGAAAAACGGTCAAGCCACCTAGATCAGCCCGGCCTTTTTTTCTCACCCTACAATAATCGTCTCGAGACAAGCGTGCACGCTGATCACCTGTGTTGTTCAGTCTGCGTTAGAGAAGGGAATCTAGAACCAACCTTGGCATTTTATCAGAAGATCTTGAAAGAGAAAAAGAGATGGAAGGCGCGAAGTCGAGCAAGAGCGTGGTGCGTGGGGATGAGGACGCACCAGTGTCGACTACGGATGCTTCTGAGCAAGGGGGTGTTGATGCGGCCGGCAGCCAAACGCGTACGGAAAGCGACGAGGAGGACATTACCCTGGGGCCAGGCTGGATGAGGTCCGGCAGCAGAACTTTGACCCTTAGCGGCACCAGGGAGTGGGGGCTCTCCTCATCGGGAGTAGTGCCAACTGGCGGCACATCCAAGGTTCTGAGCTTCTGCTACACCAAGGAAGAAGTGCTCGCCCTCCATTCCTCCGTCGGTGACGAATACCCATCTGATTTCCTCGCTCTACCCTACATTCTCTCCGAAGAACCCCTGCTCCCCGTCAATCTTTCCCAGGATCTCATCAAGGACGTACGTATCCTCTTTTTTGTTGCCTTAATGTTGAGAGATCTCTGCCACCGGCAAACATTTTCAAATTTTTAAAAACTTTCGCCCCCTCGCCCCAACAGTTCGAAGAGCTGCAGCGCAAGTATCTCTACAACATCTGCCCCAGTCGCGGCAGCGCTTCAGCAACCAGGGGAGCTACTCGAGGGCGCGGCAGGGGTACGTGCACTAAAACAATTCATCTTGCTCTCTCTCAGCTGGATCTGACTCGTCTTTTGTGGCGCCAGGGCGCGGCCGCGGCAGTGAGCGCGAGCTACGTCCGAGAGATAAAGACGGTACTTGATGCTCCAATCTACAGCTCTCAATTCGCCTGCTGCGCCATCACAATTAACGCAAATTGCAGCTCTCTCAGGCAGTGGAAGTGGCTCCGGGGTCTACCGCCCGCCGAGAGGCCGAGGCCGGCTGGGCTACTCGTGGGAAGGCGACCGAGAGAACGAGAGGCGACCGGCGTGGGCCGATACGCCCATCGACAAGGACGCTCCCAAGGGTCGCTTCAGCGGGGGCCGCTTCAGAGGCGACTCCGACTCTGAGGGTTCCGAACTAGAGGACAAGGACGAGCGCGCATACTCTGACTCAGAGGAAGTGGCGAGCGAGGAGGAGTACGAGGTTGACGATGAGCCTGGTCCCGGGTGGATGTACAAGGACCCCCAAAACATTGTTCGAGGTGCGTCGAGCTGCTTCTGTCTGGTCGTCATACTGTTCCCGCTAAACCTCCCCTCCCAATCACGTCGTCGAACAGGTCCGTTCTCCAACCAGGATATGTTTGACTGGTTTATGGGCGGCTTCTTCCCGGCCACGCTGCCCGTCAAGAAAGAGACCGACGACGACTTCAAGCCTCTTTCTAGCTACGAAGGCAACCCGTTTGCGCGCCAGCGCAAGAAGAAGGAGAAGCCCGTTGTTCGCCGGGAGAAGCTCCGCGAGATGCACGCTGCCGAGCTTGAAGGCAAGGCGGCGGCGGGCAGGTCGACTGATTGGGGCGATCGCAGCAGCAGCGGCAGCGACTGGCGGAAGCGCAGCGGCGTTAGCGAGCAGAGGGAAAGGCCCAGAAGTGAAAAGAAGACCGAGCATGAGACCAAGCCCAAGGACGAGGGTAACTGGCGGCTGGACAATACCAAGGACCTCAAGGTGACCGAGAAGCAGGTCGCTGGTGCCAGTCCCTCGGTGCCCTCCAAGGAAGCGCCCGCGAAGAAGCCGGAAGAGAAGATTTCGACGGTTGCCAAGAACGCCGAAGAAATCATCAAGGCTTCCAAGGAGGCTGAGCGGGCCAGGAAGGAGAGGGAAGAAAAGCAAAAGCAGGAGGCCAAGAAGAAGGAAGCCACCGCCACCTCTGCGCAGCCTCAGCCTACTGCTGCTGCCCCAACCAAGCCCAAGTCTGCTGCTGCGGCGGTGAAGAGGGATTCGGTCGACATGTCCGATCCTGAGTCGCTCGACGACATCCTGGACCAGTTCCCGCACCTTAACGCGGACTTGATTGCTTCGTCGGATGATGAAGCAGAGACTGAGCGGCCCTCTCCATTCCCTGGCGGCGCCGCTCGCGGCATGCCCCTTGGCGCTTGGCCTCCCGCCAAGGTACTTGTCGACACCACGCTACGACTTCCCGTTGTAAGTTGCTCGCTAACTAATAGTTTCTGGCAGGCCTCTTGGAGCGCTCAAGAGTTGGAAATGCGGCAGTTCCAGCAGTTTGGCGGTGCGCCCGGCGCACCCGTGCCCGTGGGCAAGCCTTCAGGCCACCCCATGCACCCGCACCCAGCGTTCCCTGGGATGCCCGAGGGCAAGGCCCCGTTCATGCAGCCGCCTCATCCCATGATGGGCCCCGGCCAGCCGACGCCTCAGCAGTTCTTTGCTGGGGCCATGCAGCCGGGTTTCCCCCCTCACGCAGGCCACCCCGGCATGCGCCCGGGCGTGCCGGTGGGCTCTCCCGGTCCTCACCACCTGCCCAATCTGGAGAGAAGGCAGGGCGTCTTCGACATGGCCGCCATCGAGGAACAGCTTATGAAGCAAAGCCACATGGTATACTCACTCTCGCTGAGCTCGTTTGGACTAGTCGAGGCCAAGTCTCACCATCTTGTCCTGCCCTTCCCATGACTAGCCGCCGATGCATATGCAGCCGCCGCACATGCCGCCTGTCCATGTGCCGCCTCACGGGGCACCTCACGCGGCGCCGTGGCTTATGCATGCCAAGCCCGGCCATGCGCCCACGCTTAGAGAGATCCAAGAGCAGGAGCTAAGGGAGCGGCAGCAAAGGCAGCAGATGGCTCCGCAGGTTGATCTCCCTTCCTCTTTATTTCTATATTATTCATCGCCTCGACGTTGCTTGTCCATGTGTCTATATGTTTACATACTCTATATCTTCACGCATGTGCACGCGGACCTGGCTGCCATGGGTACTTCTATGGATGGATATGTATACGTATCCATGTCATCAGGCGTTCCCGCACCAATTCCCGCCGGAGCAGATGCTCCATCTTCAGCACCAACAGCACCATCACCAAATGCTAAACGAGCAGCACAAGCAGATGCACCCGGCCATGCGCCAGCCGATGGCGATGGGCATGCGGCCGGAATCGATCTTCCAGGCAGTCTGGGGCATCTCGCCCGACGGCACGCCGCTGTCGGCGCAGGAGATCCAGGCCCGCATTCGGAGCGAGCAGGAAGAAGAAGCGCGGAGGGCCCGAGGAGCCGCCGCCAACGAGTCTGTCGAGCAAGCGCTGCACGACACCGAGAACAAGGAACATCAACACCACGAGCAGCAGGCCGACGCCCAAGAGGACGCTTCCGCTCAATCGCCTCCAACGTCGAATCAAGCGAAGGAGGAGGAAGAAGGCATCTGGGATGTGCCTGCCGCCGGGCAGCCTCAGCAGCAAAAGCAACAGAAGCAGCCGAAGGGACAGCAGCCTGCCAAGGGCGACCAGCAGCCCAAGCAGTCGAAAAAGCAGGCCAAGCAGCAACAGCAACAGCAACAACAAAAGAAGAAGGGCGGTAACCAACAGGGAGCTGCCCAGCAGCAGCCTGCCGGCAAGCAGAAGGTTGGCCCCCGTCAAAATTTCCCACGCTTGGACCCACATTCTCACTTGAGCTTTTTTTGGATGATGCAGGGTGGGGCCGCCAAGTCACCGCAGACGGCGCCCAAGCCATCCTTGAGGGAAATCCAGGAGCAGGAGCAGCGCGAACTGCTGGAGCGGCAGAAGCAACAGAAGCAACAGCATCAGGCGCAAGACAGCGGTGGCAAGGGTCTGCACCAGCTGCTGTCGGCCTGGGGCTTCTCGACGCCCGCGGGCGATGACAACAGCCAGCAGCCGTCCTGGGCCAGCATGGACGAGACGCCTTCGCTGCGCGAGATTCAGGAGCACGAAGCCGCCCAGCGCGAGCTCGCCCAGATGGAGGAGCAGCAGAGGAAGCGTCAACAGCAGCAGCAACAGCAGCAGGCCCAGCAACAGAAGGCTGGCGCCGACGTCGCGTGGAGTGGCGGGAAGGGCAACAAGAAGCCCACGCTCGCCGAAATCCAGGCCGAGGAGCTCAAGCAGCAGCAGAAGCGCCAGAAGGAGCTCCAGCAGCAGCACAAGCAGCAGATCAAGGTCCAGCGCGAGCAGGCCGCCCGCTCCAACTCGCCCTGGGCGGGTGCTCAACTGGTAACTCCCACCCAGCTCATAGAATCTCCTCGAGCCTTGGACTTCAACTCATCTTTATACTGTTGTTATTTTGATCTCCCCTTGAAGAGCTCGGAGGGCACTACGCTCTCGCTCCGTGAGATCCAGGAGCTCGAGCAGAGGAAGGCCCAAGAAGAGGCCCAGAGGAGGAAGAAGAACTCCACCTCGGGCAGCGGTGCTGTCGACTCGCTCCCCAAGCTTCTGTGGGAGACCCGGCTCGGCGGCAGCAGCGATGCCATCTCCCTCTCGGAAATCATGGCCCAGGTAATGTGCCTGTGCTGTCGCGTGATCGATCGTTATGCGCCGCGTTAACCTTCTCCCTTTTCCTGAACACCGCAGGAGGCGGCTTCGACGCAGACGACGGAGGAACCGAGCAAGCCCGCGAAGAAGGAATCGCCTTCGGCCGACAGCAGCGACGTGTGGTCGGCGTCCGGTTCCGGAACTGGCCACCAGCAGCAGCCGCAAGCGGCCAGCAGCCCCGCGCCCAAGGCCAGCCTCCGCGACATCCAGCAGCAGGAGGAGCAGAAGACCGGCAAGAAGGACCAGAAGAAGGGCGGCAAGGGCAGTCAGCCCTCGACCCCCGGCCAGCAGGAGGTGCGTCAGCCGCTCTCGTCCAGTCCACTCACATTGGCTCTTTTCGTGGGTGTTCATTTCATCTCACCTTGTCACTCCCAATTGCAGAAGACCGGCAAGAAGCAGCAGCCGGCCCAGTCGCCGCAGAAGGGCAACCAGAAGAAGGTAACGTGAGCACTCACTGCGCCTGGCGGCCCAGGAAATGTCGCTCACCTTGGCTGTGGCAACAGCAGCAGCAACAGCAAATGCAGGTGCAGCACAAGGGCGTGTGGGGCGCAGTGCCCACGGCGCCCAAGACCTCGCTTCTCGACATCCAAGTGACGCAGCAGCAGCGCGCAGTCTCCCCGCCGCCGCAGGCCGCGGCCCCAACGCCCGCGGCCGTGGCCGCGCCTCGCTCGGCTACGACGCCGGTGAGCGGAGGCGGCGGCGACGACGATGATTTCTGGGGCGCGTCGGATACCCCGGCAGGCGGCAAGGGCGGCAAGGGTGGCGATGGCAACGCGGCTCCGGCCATCATCGACGAGTCGCACTTCCCGGCCCTGGGCGGCGGCGCATCCAAGGCCAACGGCGGCAAGAAGGCCGCCCAGCAGCCCGCCGCTCCCGCGTCGGCCAAGAAGGGCCCCAACTGGGCGTCGAAGACGTCTGGCGCCGCGTCTCCCGCCACGACTCCCGGCAGTGGCAGCGGCGCGCGCCGGGCGAGTCAGCCACAGCAGCAGGCCCAGCCTCAGGCGCAGCAGCAGCAGGCCAAGGCCCCCAAGGCGGCGAAGAGCCAGGCCCAGGGCGGAGGAGCCAAGGCGAGCTCCGGAGCTGCTGGTGGTGCGGCGAGCAACGCGGGCAAGAAGAAGATGCAGAAGCTCGACCCGTCGATGCTCGGGTTCAGCTCCAACATCCAGGACCGCATCGTGCTCCCCACCGACGAGTAGACAACACCACCCCTCATCATCTTGTCCTCTTAAGTGCGCCAATGAATCACTATTTATTTTACGTTGTTTCTGCCGTTTATGTTCTTGCACATCTCAGAAGTAGAAAGCCATCAAAAGATGGATTTCATGTGGCCAGACGATATCCAAAAGAGAAATATTTAAATCCCGTCCAAACGGGAAATAAAAATAAAAAATAAAAAATAAATCGCGGCAAAACAAAGAACGAAGAGGAGAGCGTAACCGGCAATGGGTGCTGAGGGGCCAGTACTTGGCTTCCAAGTGGGCTGCATGGCGGCCATCTTTGTGACTTGCTTCGTGGGCGCACTCTTGCCTATACAGTTCACTAGGTACCCCTTCCCGCCCCGGAAGCCGTTTGCCACGCTACACTTTTTCATCTCTGCGCCCCGATCGATAGATGGTTCCGCGAGCATCAAGGTAAGGTGCTGTCTTTCGCCAATTGCCTCGGCGGGTACGCAGGAACCACGCCCTCTCCATCATCTGACCGCCGCTCACAGTGCCTCCGGGCGCGTGCGTAGTGGCATTCTCTTGGGGGCGAGCTTTGTCCACCTCATGAGCGACGCCGAGGAGGACAAGAACGCCGGCGTGCCCTCCAGCCTCAGCCACTTCCTCGCTGCCGTCGGTACGCACACAGGTACCCTTCGCGAGGAGCAGAGCGCCTGAGGCGCAACGTGGCAGGTTTCTTGGTGTCCTTTATTCTCGAGCGGATGCTCTTCAGCGACGAAGGCCACGGGCACGGTCACGGCGGGCACGACCATGTTGTGTTCATCGAGGACCATCATGCCAGCAAAGGCGATCTGGTCTGTCAGTTGTTGTTGTTGTTTCGGCGCCCCACCCTCGTCAGCATCACCCATCTCACGCTGTATCGCACGCGCAGAACTCGTTCACGTCCAAGACCGAAGACGCCGACGCCAGCGGTGTCGCCCCGCACCCTCACGCGCAAGAGGCGGCGGTCGAGATGAGGCTTTTGCACCCGGCCGGTGCGATCTTTCCTCCCCCTCTTCTTCCTTTGCGGCCCGGCGAGACCTCACACCAGAAAAATGCAGAGCCCGAGGCCGAAGCGACAGTTGTGGGCGAAGAGCCCGAGGCCGAAGCCAAGGCAAAGAAGCATCCTCACCACGGCCATGGTGAGCACGAGCACAAGCATGAACACGATCAAGAGCACGAGCATGCGCACGGTGAACAGGCGACCGGACACGAGTATCGTTTCTCGCACCTGGAAGGTTCGTAATGTGTAATGCAGCGGCTCGGCCTCGTGGTGATGACGTCGCCACACCGCTCACGAGCCGGTGTCTCGTTGCGCTCGCAGCCGGCCACCACCACGACCACATCGTGCACACGCAGAAGCGCTCCAAGGTGCGTTTCTTGACACCGGGGGTGTGCCCAGGCATCGAGGCGTGCGTGAAGTGCTGATGGGACTCATCACGCAGGTGCCGTACATGCTCTTCGTCGTGCTCGGGCTCGAGTCGGCCATCTCTGGGTCGGCGCTTGGCGTTCAGGTCACCATCACGCAAAGTGCGTGCGCCTCACATGAATGCACGAAGGGTGAACAACAAGTGTGACTCCTCGTCTCATTTTCCGTCCTTGGCTACAGCGTTGGTGACCTTCCTGGCCATCGTCACGCACATCTGGGCCGAGGCGTTCACGCTATCGACGGCGCTGCTCAAAGGCCGAGTGTCGGTGTCCACTACCATCAAGGCCATGTTGGGGTTCTCCTGCATCACGCCCGCCGCCATCGCCATCGGGATGGGTCTCGGCCAGCTGCTTGAGGGTTCGTTTTCGTTCATCGCTTTCGCTCTTTTCCTGTTGATCAAGGTCCCACATGCTCATCACGTCGGCCACAGCCTCAGCGGTGGCGGTGGTGTCGTCCGTCTTGATCTCATTCGCGGCGGGCACCTTCATCTTCGTCGCAACGATGGAGATCATGGTCGAGGAGTTTGCCAATCCGCACCACAAGTGGACCAAGCTCGCCCTCCTCCTTGGGGGCTTCGCCTTCATGAGCGTCCTTGGCTTCGTCGTGTAGAGGGAATTTGTTGAGTAATAAAAAATAAAAAATAAAAATAAACATATGCATCGGTTTGTAGAGGGTGATCTCTTGTGTTGTGTGCAGACACATGCATCCATCCCCACCACTCGCGCGACTAGGAGCGCTTTCGCATGCTGCCGAGCTTGGTGAAGTCGAAGGGCTCGTCCCTCTGCTCGGGCGGGAGGGTCTCCTGGTAGTTGGGGATAGGGGCGGTCCAGAGCGGAATGGCGCGCTCTCGTGGCGGGTTGGGCACCTCCTCCACCTGTGCGGCGGTTCGGAGATCAGGTGGCAGATGGTTGAGCGCATCGAGCTTCAACTTGAGCATCTTCGACAGCTCTTTGCTCTCCTCGTGTAGCTGCTTCATCTTGAGCTGTACGCCGTCCAAATGAAAAGAAAATAAATCAAAGCGGTATCGCGCCAGTAGTGCCACAGCCCAAGGCAGAAAGGAAATCTGATCCAGGGGGAATTGACGAACCTTGCTGTACGATTTTGCGAGAGCCTCCTCTTCGGCCAACTGCTCATACGTGCGCGTGAGAGTTACCCACTGGGGGCGCACCTTCCACAACTCCTCATCAAACCGCTTCGCTTCATTGCCCTCACCTTCATCGTCACCGCTCTTCTTCTTCTTCTCCTTCTTCTTCGTGAATGATCCGGCATAGCCCCTGCTCAAAATGGGCGCCGGAGCCGAAAGTGCTTCTCGGAGGCCCGTGGTAAGGAGGGGAGATCGGAGAGACATCTGTCCCACGCAGGCAGAGGAGCGCCGGACCAGCATCCGCTTCATGCTCGCCCAATTAATCAGCTGCTATCGTTGTTTTCGTCGACAGCTTTTTCTTGCTGCCCAAACAGAGAAAATAAATACTGGTGGCATTTATTTGCGATTTGTCTATCGGGATGTTGCGATCTACTGTTAGGGGCGGCAGAGTTGTGGCGGGAGTGTGCGCAAAGGCCAGTGATGCGGCGGTAATTCATCCTCAGCTGGTTGTCTCAGCGCAGCCCCCCCCCCAGCCAAAATTATTCGGTAGTAATTGATCAGCTCACTCGTCATGCGGACTGGCTTTTAGGTTGCGCCCAGCCTTGGCAGCGTGCGCACTTTGGCTACTGCGGCCGCCGCGCCGGCTGCTTCCTCTGCGCCCTCGCAGCCTCAGTCGCGGTCTTCTGCCCTGTTCGACTACCGACGCCTGAAGAACAGGAAGGGCTGGGTACTCTTTTCTTTGCTACAAGAAACAAACTCTTTCAGGCTTGTATATAACTATGGGTTGCCCATTGAGCAGAAGAAGGTGGTTTCCGACGCCGACGTTGATTTCATCGTCTTCCCTCGCGAGAGGCTGGGCAGAAATTATGAATTGAACTGGACCATTTGCAAATATGCCGTCATCCCCAACCCGGTACCCCATTATTATTCCCTTTGATCGAGACCATCTTCTCCCAACCATGGGCAAATGCCTGACCTCTTTCAAAAATACAAAAGGAGGGCGAGGCCTACCACAATCTCCACACGCGAGGCCTTCAGATGTTTTCCACGGCCACTGCTGGTAACACCTTCGCCCTTCCCTCCCACTTCTCGCTGCTGCGGTGCCTCAAGTTGTACTGCTCTCCTCGCGTGCCGCCACCGCAGACAAGCACAAGGCGCTGCATGTGACCGTGCCCGAGGAGGAGTTGGCCTTCAACCACCACTTTGTGCTGCCCGCTCCGCCGGCCGCCCCCGCGGAGGGCCAGCCGGCCCCGGTGGACCTCATGTTTGTGCCCGAGAAGGCCAACGTGGTCAACGACGCTGTGGGCAAGAGCGTCTCCAGAGAGGTGCGCCGCTTCCTCAGCGAGGGCAAGCGCATCTTTGTGCACGACGGCGCTGTGGGCTCCCACTCGTCCGCCGAGGAGAAGGTGCGCTTCATCGTCTCCAACGCCACCACGGCCCTCCTCCTCAAGTACGTGGCCATCCAATTCTCTCCTTCCTCCAACCCCCGCTTTCCCTTGGCCTGAGCTGATGTCGCCCAACGCCTCGCGGCCCTCGACAGGCACATCATCCCGAGGCTGCCCAGCGCGGGAATCCAGGACTTTGAGGAGAGCATCACTGTCTTCATTGCCCCCGAGCTCAAGGCCACCGCCGGTAGCCAACCTCGGCCTGTTGCTGCTGCCGCCTTGGTAGTCATCGTTGTCCTACTTACCATCGACCTTGTTTGTCGTTTTGGTCTGCAGAGTCGTTGGGCGTGTCGAGCGACAAGTTCACGCTGATCAACTTCAAGACCAACCAGGTGTTCGTCGCCGGCACCAACGCCCCAGAGGCCATCCAGCAGGCCGTGTCGACGCTGGCCACCTACCTGCAGGGCAAGAAGGGCGCGCTGCCCCTCTCGTGCGACTCGGCCCTCACCAAGGACGGCAAGTCGGTCCTCTTCTTCGGGCCCAGCCTGCTCCAGAAGGTGATGCACACGTCATCAATCCTTTGTTGTTGTTGTTGTTGTTATGTTGTTTGAAGCTCACGAGGGCGCCACACACTGCAGAAGCCCCGAGATGACCTGTTTGGCGCGTACGGCCACTTTTGGACCGACAACGGCGTCACCCGCGTGTTTGACGGCGCCTCCATCACCAACCTGGACGCCTCCGTCCCCCTGAACAGAGGGTACGCCTTTGTCCCTTGCCTTGCCTTTGCAGACGCGTACCTACAACTCACTCATGTCTTCTTCTTGCATCGTCCTTCCTCCTCCTCTCGTCCACCGCAGAGACCTCGTGTTCCACGCTGCCAAGGGCGGCAAGGCCACGTACGTGCAGTCTTGACTTCCTCTTCGTAGCGGCGCTCTGTTCGAAATGGGCAACAATAATAATAATAACAAAATGCAGGAGCTCGAGCTTGAGCGTGCCGCTCAAGGTGCAGGGACATCAGGCGCCCCAGCCCGCCGCTGTGGTCTTCCTGGCCCCGAACTCGCAGGCCGGGTTGACCAAGATCTCGGCGGAGGAGGCGGCCAAGCAGTACCTGGCCTCCTTCCAGTTCCCCATCGCCATCAAGCCGGACCTCCTCAAGCAGAGGTTCTCCTACCTGCTCTCCAACAAGAAGGCACGTTCCCTCTTAGCTGTCAGCAAGGCCAAGCGGCGTCTCTTTCTTCCTTCTTACCGTCCCTGTGTACGCGCACTTGCAGGTGGCGGCCTACCAAGTCGGTGCCAAGAACGGCGTGGTGAACGTGGACGACATCAACGCGCAGCTGCAGACGTCCCTCTCCAAGCAACAATAATGAATAAATCCACAACCCCCTTCCTGTCCTGTTACTACACGCATGGCCGTTATCGGCTACTTGCCCAAGAGGTTGAACACCTGAAAAGGTTGTTTGTTGCTGGCGTAGGTTGTTGGTGTCCCACACATTGGGCCATGTGTGGTGCAAACGCTGGAAATTCCGCGGTCTTCTGCTTCACCAGACTGTGGCCGCAGGAGCGTCTACGCGACTTCCCCTTGCTCTCCTCCTGGTGATGCCGCCCCGCGAAGAAGGAGTACGACGGGCATGTGTTGTGAGGTAGTGGTCAAACCGACACATACGACGAAACGCCCAGAGCGCAGCAAACACAACTCCACACCTTACCACAAACACACAGCTACTTCGAACAGAAGACATGTTGGCTACAGAAATCCACCGCGACTTGCACGAAACGACAGCTACCGAGGATCTGGCAGTTGGAAGATGGCCGACACACCGCGATCAATGCGAGAAGGGGAAGCAGGGTTCAGATGTCAGTCGTGACCTGCAGCGGGCTGTTGGCAGTTCCTCAGCCCGACAACGGCGACCTGACCGCCTGCCAGAACCACCCGCGGATTCCTTCACGTTCTACCTCTCCGGCTTGCCGGCGGCACCCTACCGGGAGGTCGCACTGTACGTTCAAGGGAAGCTCTTCTTCCGGAGCAGGCCGGAGCTCGATAAGGAGGAAGCGGTCACAACAGTGGTGGAGCTGCCACCGCTGATGAACGAGGGCGAAACGGAGGTGGAAGTACGCGTTGAGGCTCGCAACCATCGCCAACAGCTTCGGTTAACCTTGGACAAACCGCACCTCTTGCTGACCTGGTCCGACGACGACGACGAAAGCTTGAAAGAAGCGGCGTTTACACTTTCTCCCCCAAAGGCCCGAGGGGCAAATGGCACACTCCGAGTACAGCAACTGGTGTGTGCTCCTTCTTGGCAAAACTCGCGAGCAGACAAGCATTAAATCCTGGCTTTGGGTTCCCCTGTTTGTTTGTTTTTCGTTCTTTTGCCCGGTTTCAGGAGCAGCAATCTCCTTGCGCGCTCGCTATCTGCCGGGCAATCTGGACCAAAGAGAGAAGTCGGCCGGCGCACATGTGACGTTGACGTTACCTTCTGTGTGTCATACGTAAGCCCTCGGCCACGGTCGCCCGCACAGGGGAGCGCGCTTGCTTTGCTTTGACACCTGAACGCCATTATTATCGTCCCACCACATCGCCTGAACCCCCACGTGCTCAGGAAGAAGAGCCTCTCCTCGGCCCCGCGCAGACGCGTCTCCGAGAGAGAGCGAGTGCCCTTTTTGTTGGGGAGCTCTGGCGCTGGAGATGGCCACGGAGGCCGCCACACCAGCCTTGCCTAGGTGCGTGTCTCAAGGTTTCCCGCCCTGAGATGAAAGCCTTGGTGGCTGGTGACTTGTCTGCCCCCAGACTGATCGCCTTCCAGTTCAGGCGCTGCCCAGATGGAAGTCAAGGAGCGTGGCGCGCAGCCAGCCCTTGGTAGTTGTTCTTGGCGCCGACGCTACTCGGCCCTCCTATCAACTTTGTTTATCTTTGAAGATCCTGAGGAGCGACGCAAGTGCGGTTTGCTCGTTGGCACCATCCTCATCTTTATGAGCTACAACAGCGCCTACTTTTGCCAGGCCTTCTTCTACCCTCCTTGCCTCTCCGACGTGCCTTCACCGCCCTCGATGTTCACGGGCCTCCTCGCGTGGCTGTTAGGCATCACAGGCAGGGCGCCTGCGGACTCGTACCTGACCTGCCTGGCGTCCTCTCACTTTCACTCGGCGTTACTCTTCTACACTTTCTTCGAGGTGTTACTACTCACCGTCCTCTACACGACCCGCAACCTCTACTTGGTGGCCTTTCCTCTCTTCGTCTTTGTCGACGCGGCTTCCTTGAGCATGTGCCTGCAGTACGGAGTGCTCACGGAGTACTTGATCATGCTTATCTACATACCCATCTTCCTGTTCTACCTCTTCGGCAGCGTCGTGGGCCTTGCCGCCATGGGCTGCATCTGCGGCCAGGCCTTTCTGATCTTCATCTTCACTACCTACGTCTGCCCACCCACCCAGCTCCTCATCTTCACTCCTACCGACCGCCTTTTGGTACTCCCTGCTCCTCTACTCTGAGCTCGCCCTCCACCCATCTTTCTCTTCTTGTCTGTTCTCGCAACCTCCTCCCCCCCCCAAATGTCACCAACTTGTCTGTTGAAGGCCTTTTCCTCGCTTGATACTCTGGTGATCTTGTTCGCCAATAGAGAGCCGGCTTTTTTCAGCCCAAAAATTTCGGCGCGGAAGTGATCACTTGCACGTGGCGGCTTGCCTGACCCGCTGTGTGGTGTCTGCACAGGCGACGATGTTGAACTACTTGCTGGTCGGCTGCACGGCCTTTGTTCACGCGACGTCGCGCACCTGCACGCTGAACGAGCTGCAGTGCTCCAACGTGCAGCTGCAAAAGGCCACCAAGGCCAAGGCCCAGTTCCTGGCCAACATGTCGCATGAACTGCGTACGCCGCTGCACGGCATCCTGGCCATGGCGCGCGAGATGGCCGACTTCCAGCTCGACGACGCTATCCGCGAGTGCGGCCAGATCATTACCCACTGCGGCGAACACATGCACGCGCTCATCAACGACGTTCTCGACTTTGAGAAGATCGAATCTGACCAGCTGCGCTTCCATTATGCGCCCTTCGCCGTGACTGATATCATCCACCAGTTGGTCAAGGTAAGAATCCGCAGCCCGAAAATAGAACTAAATAACTCAAAAACTAATGTGTTGGTTGGCTGCAGGTGATTATGCCAGCGGCCAAGAAGAAGCAGGTGCGGCTCACGGTCCGTATGGACGTGGTGCACAAAGTGCACCGGGGCGACTCCGGTCGGTTTCGCCAGATCGTGTGGAATTTGTGCTCCAACGGCCTCAAGTTTACGCCCGAGGGCGGCGAGGTGACGCTGTCCGTGTCCAACACCAGCGAGAGCCCCGAGCGGATCCGGGTGGACGTAATCGATACCGGCATCGGCATTCCGGAGGACCACGTCCCCAACTTGTTCCAGGGCTTCTACCTCGTCGACGCCTCCATCACGCGACGACACGGCGGGTCCGGCCTCGGGCTGGCCATCTGCAAGCGCCTGACCGAAGCCATGGGCGGGACCATCGGCTGCACCTCCACGCTCAACAAGGGCTCCCACTTCTGGTTCACCGTCACCCTACCAGTGGTTCCGCAAGATCCCGCCGACAGCGAAGCCGACAGCGACGCCACTAGCGAACAACGTGGTAGTTCGCCTGACGGTGCGTGCCCTCATCTCATGCGCTCTTCCCTGTGCCCACCAGGCTCGCCCGGCTGACGTGCTCTGCAGATGCGACAGTGGTGAAGGGCGCGCGTGTGCTACTAGTCGAGGACAACGTCGTGAACCAAAAGGTCGGAATCCGAGCGCTCTCCGCCCTCGGCTGCGACGTCGTGCTGGCTCACCACGGCAAGCATTGCCTCAGTCTCATGGAGAGCGACGAACAAGGCTTCGACGCCGTCCTCATGGACTGTCAGGTGAGTGAGCTCCTCTGTCTTGCTCAGACTTGACGTGCCTCGAGCTGACAAGGCGCGTCGGTGTGTTTCTCCAGATGCCTGTGATGGACGGGTTCGAGGCCACGGTTCACATCCGAGAACGGGAACGACAGATGGCGGCCGGTGTCGACTCAAGCCCCAGCTGCAGCGAGCGGGACGAACACGATGATGAACGTCATGACAGTGACAGCAGCAGCAACAACAACAGCCCCTCGTCGAGCGACGAGGAGAAGGAAGTCCAGCCACAGCCGCAGCCTCAGCAGCGGCGTAGGTGGAACGGCGGCAGGGCGCGGGTGCCGGTGATCGCGCTGACGGCGTCGGTCACGAGCGAGTACCGCCAGAAGTGCTTTGACTGCGGGATGGACGACTGGGTGGCGAAGCCTTTCGATCGCGACGCCCTACGCCGGATCCTCGCCAAGTGGATCCTCTTTACTCGCCACAACTCGGCGACCAGCACCGGCGACCCGCCAGACGAGTAGCGGCGCAGAAAATGCACAGAAAAAGAGAAAAATGCAGAAGATAAACAAAAAGAATTAAAAAAGGTGGCTGTAAATCGATTTGAAGCCGAGATGGACAAGCCAGAGGGGGAGAGGGCGATGCCCGGGTTCTGGAAGCCCGGCACGGCGGGGCCCGAAGGTCTGTGCGGCGTGGGCACTGGCCAATTTGACAGAGAAACGGAGAAGGAAGATTTGGTACCACCATCTCCTTGGTTCAGATGGCAGACCGAGAGGCAATGCGTCTTACTTTTGTTCACTGCCTTTGTGCCATTCAGCTTGTGGTGTTCAATCCAAACGAAAAGCTGAGCCTCACTCAGCAGCGCCAGAGGCTGCCCATCTACAAGAACCGTACGTGCGCTGCCACGCCTTGCTTGTGTAGGCCACGTGCTGAGGCGCAAACCATTACAACAGGCACGCACATCCTGTACCTCGTGGAGAAGTATCAGACCGTGGTCATCGTGGGCTCTACAGGTTCGGGCAAGACCACACAGATCCCCCAGTACCTGCACGAAGCAGGCTGGACCCAGGCACGCCGCCACCACAACCGTCTTCGCCACCTGCCTTCTGGGCGTTGTGATCTGCTCCCTTGCCATGCTCACACAAGGGCGGTGGTGATGGTGATGGCGCAGGGCGGGCGCGTGGTGGCCTGCACGCAGCCGCGGCGGGTGGCCGCCACCACGGTGGCCGAGCGTGTGGCGCAGGAGATGGGCTCGCTCCTGGGCGACGAAGTGGGCTACGCCATCCGCTTCGACAACAAGTACGAGGCCGACAAGACTCGAATCAAGTTCATGACCGACGGCCTGCTGCTACGCGAGACCATGGTCGACCCGCTCCTCTCCAAATACTCGGTCATCATGTGCGCTCTCGTCCTTTTCTTCCCCTCGCCCGATTCCCTTCCTTGCTTTCATGCCGCGCCTGACGTGCTCGATCGGCTTGACTTGGACATGACCAGGCTCGACGAAGCGCACGAGCGCAGCATCCACACGGACATCTTGATGGGCCTCCTCAAGAAGTACGACCCTCCTCGCTGCGTGGGTGTGTCTGCACTTGCAAGCTGACTCGGGTCTGACATTGGCGGTGCGCAGAATCCAGCGGAAGCGGCCGGAGCTGAGGCTCATCGTCTCGTCGGCCACGCTCGAGGCGCAGAAGCTGGCCGATTTTTTCAACACCAACAAGACGCGCGACCCGCTCAACGACACAGCCGCGATCCTCTCCATCGAAGGCATGCGCCCAAATCCAAAACTCCCCTTCCTCCCTCGCGCTGGACTGTAACTCTGTTCTGCATGCTGATTGGGGACGGTGCAGGACGACAGTTCCCGGTGGACATCTTCTATCTGAAGCAGCCGACGGACAACTACGTCCACGCGGCCATCGACACCGTCATCAACATCCACAAGACGGAGCCCCCAGGTCGCCCTAATTTTTTTTTTTTTTTGGTTTGTTTTGTGTTCTCATACGTGCAACAGGCGACATCCTCGTGTTCCTGACGGGCTCGGAGGAGGTCGACGACACCGTGGAGCTCATCCGGCAGCGCGCCGCCGAGTACGTTGCGGGCTCCTTTCTCGCTCTCT
Source organism: Acanthamoeba lenticulata (assembly GCA_002179805.1). NCBI lineage: Eukaryota > Discosea > Longamoebia > Acanthamoebidae > Acanthamoeba > Acanthamoeba lenticulata. The sequence goes on from NAVB01000708.1 coordinate 61,011, forward strand.
CTCTCTCTCATCCATGGATCTTCAGGCGTCAGCTGACAAACCTTTGTGGCGGGGTCAGGATCCGACCGGGTGACCTCAAGCCGGGCCACCCGCGCAGCGTCTCCGTGCTGCCCATCTACTCGGGCCTCCCCGGCGCGCAGCAGATGAAGGTGACGCGCGCCTCTTGCATAGACATCGGAACAAAGAATCTCATGAAGTTTGCTTGTAACCGCAGGTGTTCCAAGCGATGCCCAAGCATGTGCGGAAGGTGATCGTGGCAACCAACATCGCTGAGACCTCGGTCACCATCGATGGCATCGTCTACGTCGTCGACTCGGGATTCGTCAAGGTACGCCACCTTTCTTCCTTTGGCCTTGTCGTCATAAGTATTATTATCATCATCATCGTCATGCAAGACTTACTCGAGTGATGGTGACCATAGATCAAGGCCTACAACCCGGCGACGGCGATGGAGGCCCTGGTGGTGGTCCCGGTCTCGCAGGCGGGGGCCGACCAGCGGGCCGGCCGTTCCGGACGACAGCGCCCGGGCAAGTGCTATCGTCTCTTCACCGAGGCACGCGCCCCTCGCCCTCCCTTCACTCCCTCTCCGATTCCACACGCTTCAGTGCCAGACACGAAGAGGGCTGATCGACTGGCTCGCGCCCGGCTCGCGCCCGGCTTGTTCCTTGTCGCGCTCGTGCAGGAGGCCTACCGCGGCCTGCGGGTCAATGCCATCCCGGAGATGCAGCGGACTGACCTGGCGCCGGTGCTGCTGCAGCTCAAGGCCCTGGGCATCGACAACGTCCTGCGATTCGAGTTCCCCACGGCCCCGCCGGCCCAGTGCATGATGCGCGCCCTCGAGGTACCGCCCCACCCTCCACTGCGAAACAACTCACAACTTACTTATCCGCCTCGTCTTTGCGCTTTTCGAAATGCAAAGTTGCTGTACGCGCTGGGAGCACTGGACGAGTACGCGAAGCTCACACAGTCCATCGGCTACACGCTCGCCGAGCTTCCCGTGGGACCCGCCCTCGGCAAGATGGTATGGATATTTATTCTTCCTAATAAAAATAACAATATTATTATTAATTCTGATCCTCGTCCTCATCTGGGGCTTGTGCGTGGTTGGGGCAGCTGCTCAAATCGGGCGAGTTGGGCTGTTCGGAGGAGGCCCTGTCCATCGCGGCCATGCTCTCGGTGCAGATGGTGTTTGTCTACCCGCGAGACATACGCGGCACCGTGGACGCCGTGCGCAAGCGCTTCGCCGTATTCGAGGGCGATACCCTCACGTGGCTCAACGGCACTCACCCCCGCCCTCTTCCCTTTCATTTCACCACGTCTTCCTTCCTTGCGGCGTCATGTGCTGATGGCGGTCATGCATTGGGGGGGGGGGGTTGGACATGCAGTGTTCAACGAGTTTATGCGCAACAACCAAAGCCAGAAGTGGTGCAAGGAGCACTACGTCAACCACCGCGTCATGCTCCGAGCAGTCGAGATCCGGAACCAGCTGCGCGCTTACCTGCGGCGCTACAAGGTCCCTTTCGATGTCATCATTTTCATTTTCATTTTCATTTTCATCTTCCGCTTTATCATCATCCACGCTGACGATGATCATCACGCTGCTGGCCGCGCAGGTGCCGCTCGTGTCGGCGCTGGGCAACCCTGATGTGCCCGACGCGACGGTGCCGATCCGGAAGGCCGTGGTGAGCGGCTACTTTGCCAACGCGGCCTTCTTGCAGCCCGACGGGTCCTACAAGACGGCCAAGTCGCACCAGACGCTCCACATCCATCCCTCGTCGATGCTGTTCAACACGACACCCGCGTGGGTGGTCTACTCGGAGGTGGTCTCCACGACCAAGCACTTTATGCGCGATGTGACCGTCGTCGAGCCCATCGTACGATCAACCCAGTTGTTCCTTCTTTACATCATCATCTTCATCCCTCCTCTTCTTCTTCCTCGCTCACCACGATGATGCGCAACGCGTGCAGTGGCTGTCTGAGCTGGCGTCGCACTACTACGAGTGGAAGGGCAAGCCCATGCCACGAGCCGCGTTGCCCTAGGCTTGCCTTCTTGGGCTAGAATAAACGCCTCGCCAGTGAGGTGATCGTTGGTGGGGGAGACAGATCACAGCCATCAAAATCGATGGACACGAACGGCCGGTGGTGGTGTAGACAACCAGCTCACGCCTCGTGTACCGTCCAGGTTGTTGAAAAGGGGTTCGTTTTTCGCGACACATGTACCGCGCCACGCCGCTTGGTGTTGTGAGCTTCCGTCGTGGTTTCTCAAGCCTTCCTCGAACTGGTCTTTTGACGTCACAACGCATTGCGTGCCCGCTTGCAACACCACTTGTGCTCTACAGGTGCGTCAGTTGGCCAATTCAAAGAGATCTTTCTTTCTGTGCTCATAACAATACATCAAATTGCAGCACCAAACAAATGGCTTCAACCACATCATCCAAGAGCGCACCGGCGAAGAAGAAGAGCAGCAAGCCGGAGGAATCGGCGAAGCGACTCTCAAGCGGTGCTACCAAGGAGGACGTGGAGCGGCAGGCGAGGGCCGACAAATGGGCGCAGGAGGGCACCCAACCGGAAGGCCGAAGCAAGCGGAAGGTGCTGGTCGTGCACGGCGCTGGCCTCTGCATGCGCGGCAAGACACAAATCGAGAAGTTTGGTACCCTCACGCTGGCCGACTATGAGCGCCACATCCTTCAGTATGCCGAGCAGTACAACCTCGACATTGAATTCTTTGGTTCCAATTCCGAAGGCAGCATTATTGACCGCCTCTACGCCGCCCACGAAGAGGACGACATTGATGCCGCCATCATCAACCCTGGCGGTACCCTACCGTCGTCTTTTTAATCATTAAATAATCACTAATTTATTTATTAAACACCAACAAAGGCTTCACGAAAGGGTACCGAGCGTTGGGTCTGGCCTGTGGCCAGGTCCGCTTCCCGGTGGTGGAGGTGCACATCAGCAACACGGCCGCGAACGGGACCATCAGCGAGGTGACGCCCAACTGCCACGCCACCGTCCAGGGCTTTGGCGTGTTTGGCTACTCCATGGCGCTTGCAGGTCTGGCCAACCAACTCGGCAACGTCGGTGGATCCTCCCCCGCCAAGTAGTACAGCCCACGCGCGACCAGACGCCTTTCCTCTTTTGCGCAGGCCCATGTATCAACATTGTAATAAAACACAACATGAAGCGTGCCACATCGTTGATCCCCGGTCATCAGCCCACAACCAGGCGGAGACGTTTTTGAGCGTTTTCGTTCTTTTTCTTCGTTCTTTTCTTCTGGCGAGCAAGTATCAGCACCATGAGCTCTCACCTACAGCCTACGTTCACTGCGACCCACGAGTGGCACCTCCTGCCTGGCTCGGGCGAAGACCAACTGTGGCGGTGCGCAGCCAAGACTTCCCGGCGGAGTCAACTTGACCGCGGGGGGGGGGGAGCGGCAAAATGGTCACTATCCTCATGCAACACACGCGACTGCAGGGTGGGTCTACAGGTCTCCAAGTATGCGCTGGAGCTGCGGTCGCCCTTTGGCACCAGCCACTCGAGCACCCAGCGGCGAGAGAACGCGCTCATCGAGGTGTGGGTCGACCGGCCAACTTCCGTGGAGGTCGGAACAGTCCGCGGTGTGGGCGAGGTGGGCCTCCCGCCCAAGAAGCCCGCCGCTGGCTACCTCGCGGACTACGCCGACGTTGAAGCCTACGTTCGCGCCTTTGCGGCCTCGGTACGACCCCCGAACGACCCACGCGGAGGCCTCTTCTAAAGTCCAAGTCAACTCCAAAACGCCCCCAGCTGGAGGCGCGGTCCGCCGCGAGGACTGGCGTTCAAGAGCCCTACGACCCGCTGCAGCTGTTCCCGGTGGCCGCCAGCGAGCCGCCTCGCCACTTTGCCGCGCTGCGCGTGAAGAGCCCCGACGGGTTCACGCGGCTCGTCTTGGAGCTGCTGCGCGCGCTCGACGAGGAGCCCGCCAACGCCGACCCGGCCTCGCGCTTCGCGCGCAGCGGCATCGAGGCGGCCCTCCTGGACCTGTTGTGCCACCACGCCCGCCTGCCCGTGCGTGCGCCTCCCATGCGCGCGCCCTTTGTTGATGCTGGCCACGGCCGTCACCATCATCACCTCACTCGGGGCGTGACACGGCCACGAACGAGCTCAGCTCTACCAACTGGTCGGCGTACAAGGACTCGAGGCTGCACCGGTGCCGGGCCAGGGCGTGCCGCTGGGCAACTCGTTCTACACGATCGCGCTCAATCCCGACGTCGAGTTCATGCTGCGCCAGGCGCGCAGCGCGCTCGGGTTCACGCCCTACCTTAAGATCAAACTCGACGCCAACATCGAGCAGGGTGAGTCCAGCATCCTTTCCATTGTCGTCGCCGTCGTCGTCGTCGTCGTCGCCGTCGTCGTTGTAAAGGCTGCGCTCAACAGCGGGGAGGGGGCGGCCGCAGGACGCGCCATTCTGGGCGGCATCAAGAAGATCGTCGAAGACGAGTTCAGCGACTACCCCGCCTGGAAGGTCGTCCTCTTTATGGCCCATCCTTGGCGTGGCGTTTGCGGCTTCACTAAAGGCTGACTCTCGTGGACGACATGCTCATACGCATAGCTGTGCATTGACGCGAACGGGGCGTGGACGCCCGCGAGCTGCCTGGAGATGCTCGACGTGCTGCGGCCTTTGAGCGCGCACGTCTACATGCTCGAGCAGCCGTTCCCCACGACCCTGCTCAAGGTGCGCTCAATGCCCACACGCGAGAGAGATCGATCGTCTTCCTCAACCACGCGGACCGAGGTGGTGTCGGACAACAGGACGAGGAGGCGGATGTGGCCAGCACGCGGCAGGAGTGGAAGGGCGTCAAGGCCGCCTACGAGCAGGCCGGCATCCCCATCTTCGCCGACGAGTCCATGTCGACCGTCGCCGACCTCCCGCTCCTTCTGGTATCATTCCATGGGCCGCGCTGGTGGGCTGGTGGTTGTTTGCTGATCGGTTGACGTCATGCAGGACTACGTGCATGGCGTCAACGTCAAGCTGGAGAAGGCCGGCGGTGTGCGCGCGGCCTTGGAAGCGCTGTTGCAGGCGAAGAAGCTCGGCCTGAAGCTCTGGTATGCATCACCACCACGATACACGCACGCACACATCACCGAGTCGGCCTGCTCATGGTCGTGTCGTGCGCGCAGGATCGGCATCATGGTGGGCTCGCGGGTCAATTGCGGAACCGGCGCGCATCTGCTGCCGTTGGCCACGCACGGGGATCTGGACGGCTCTCTGCTCACGACCGAGGACTCGCAGGTCCACGAGGGCGGCTTTGTCTGGGGCGAGGGCCGTCACCGCGGCACCGTCTTCCTTCCGCCGGGCCTCGACGGCATTGGCGTCCGCCCCAAACCGACCCAACCATGATGACTTCATGGGCGTTTGCCTTTGCCACGAGCTCAGGCCCATATTTGGGTATCATCACGAGGATCGGGCGAAACAGTGGTTGTTGGCGCTTTTCGGCTGCAAACAAGAGTCTAACTTGACCACACTTGAAGATGAAGCTGCTCTTCCTCGCGCTCGCCATTCTGTCGGTGGTTCTTCAGCTCACCAATGCGATGACCTTCAGGCCGCCCCCCGTCCCCGAGCTTCTGGTAAGCAGTGCCATCGTGAAGTCCGTCTATCGATCAAGCTAACCAGAGTTCGCGCTTGCCGGTGTAGCAGCAAGGCGGTTGCAATGACACGCAGGACTTGACTGCCTTCGTCAAGTTTAACCAGACCTTCCATGGCCTCCTGGAGGGCTGTGCCTCCAAGTGCCTCGGTGCCTCCGCGTGCAGTGCGACCTGCATCGCCAGCGCCGTTGGCCTCACCCAGGCATGTGCGGCTTGCTTTGGGGCTGATGTGGGCTGCACGGCGGTCAACTGCGCCCTGTCTTGCCTCGAGCCCAACTCGCCCGCTTGTATTTCCTGCTCCATGCAGTACTGCGGTAAGGCCCTCCTCACTTGCGCCGGTGTCCCGCAGAGCGCTCTGCCCAACTAAGTACGGGCCAGATATTTCTTTAATAGTACAATTAAAAAATATAATAATAATAAATCAAATTGATTTTTTTTAAAAGTTCAAAAAGGTGAAGCTTCATTACGGCCACATCATCGACGGAGCCTTAACGTCATCACCAACCACGCTCTGCTCTCAGCTCTAAGCTGCCCTGTTCTTCTCCACTCTTCTCCTTTCCTCTCGTCGTTCAGCAAAACACTCTCGTCTTGGGCGTGAGCGATGGTCTGAGTGTGGTGGTACTTGTGAAGTCGCGTAGACGTGGTTCATGGGGCAGAAAATTCGTCGAAGGGAATCACCACTCGCCCGCAGTCGGTCACTTCCTTTGTCTGGGCCCATGCCTGAGCGAGCTCGTTCGTGGCGACGTCCACCAATGGCCGATGCTGCTCGATGGGGTCTGGTTCCGAAAGTGTGCCACACGAGTTGGAGGTCGATGCGACGGGCAGGGCAAACAGCGTTGCCGTATTGCACTGCATCTTGAGCGTCTTGGCACTACGTCATACATCACGCCGACAAGAGAAAGAGGTTTGTGAGGCCACGCGTTTTGAGTTCTTAAACGCGATGGGTTGGTACTTGTAGAGCTGTTGTCGCATTACTCGCTCTTGCTCGAGCACAGGTGTCAGTTGTGAAGAGATATCAATCAACTTCCTGTAGGTAGGCGTGTCAAGTTGCGAAACGTTTGTACCATACAAGAGGAGCAGGCTTACCTAGCGGTTGTGCTGACGATTTGGCGGAAAAGATCCTGCTCGGCCATGGCCTTGTCTGTGTACGACGTCGATTGGTCCAGCTCGAACCCGTTTCGATCACTGCAAGCGCAGAGAAATTAATCGACACGAACACGACTTTACTATGTGCAGAGCATACCCTCTTTTGATGAAGATGGGCGCAGTGTCCTCCCTTCCATAGCCATGCGGCGTATGTTGGCGATGTCTCTCTTTTCGTGCAAGGGCTACCATTTAATCGCAATTGCGATTGGGTGAGATTATCGACATGCGAACACAACATAAGAGTAATGCATAAGGGATGAAAACGAACCAATATCTTCCCTTTCTTCTTTGCTCATGCAAAACCCCATGATTTGCTTCTGACCGGCGTCCTGGGCCAAAACCAAAAACAACAACGCCGAGAGCAGGTTCTTCGAAGCCGAGTTGGGCTTTGCAGGCGTCCCAACAAAGGACTTTTCATTCTTTATTACCCGAAATGTCGACACTTGGACCGAATATTTTGTATTTTTGTTTGCATTGATTTTAATGCAGAAAGATTTAAATCTTAAAAGAGGAAATGGAAATGGAGGGCACATCGGCATCGCAGAAGAGGCCACGAGAAGAGACAGAGCCTGTTTCAACGGAAGCTCCGGCGAGAATTGATCCTGATTTGCGAACCGCGCCGCTGAACGAGACCGATTTGCAGGCCTTTGGGAGCGTCCTCTACGTGGCCGCGGCGGACAGCAACGACTTCAATACCGTTTCGGTCCTGCGTGTGGGCCTCCTCCACTCGGCCACTAAGGCCACCGAGGAGCGCGTCATCTCCAAGCGCGCCTTCACCCCGCTCCCCTTGTCCAAGAGCGCCTGGAAGAAGTTTAACAACAAGCCCACGACGAAGGAGCTCAAGCGGCAAAAGATGGACCATCCGACGGGTGTCCTGCCCCTCCTCGTCCCCACGCCTCCGCCGGCCCCACTCGACCCGGCGGCGGGCCCGCGTCGTCTCCGCCGCGCCGAGAAGGGTTCGTCATCTCGTCCTCTCCCGCGCCGCTGGCGCTCGCTTCATGCGCATCGATTGACTCGCGCTTTCGGGCTTCAGTCCTGTCGGAGCGCACGCAGCGGTTCCTGCTCGTGCTCGAGCGGCCGCACGACAGCCACAACCAGCAGGCCGTGCTCCGGTACCGCAGGCGCCTGTTGTGAACGTTGTTGCCGGCGTCATGGCCTTTGTTGACGCGCGGCTCGTTGGCGACCACAGGACGGCCGAGTGCCTGGGCATCCAGCACGTGTGGATCGTGAAGAACGTCGAACAGAAGCAGAAGAAGTTTGTCGCCAACCGCAAAATCACGCGCGTACAGCACACCTCCTTCCTCCAGCGCCGCCCAACACGACCACCGCTCACGGCTGTGGGCGAGAGCAGGGGAGCGACGACTGGCTGAGCGTGCGCGAGTTCCAGACGACGACCGAGTGTCTCATGGCTCTGCGCCAGGACGGCAGGTTCGCATTCCAGGACATTCGCCTCCCCAGTGGCGTCACTCGCGGGGTCGTGGTGACGACTTGGCCGTTCATTGGGCGATGGGCGACGGCAGGCAGGTGTGGGTGACCGACTTGAGCAAGACGGCCGTGTGCCTCGACGAGAAGGTCGACATCGACATCCCCGACAAGGTCGCCCTGGGTATGGACTCATGGCGCACGCATGAAGAGCTGCCGACCCTCATCTCACTCTTGCGTGCAGTGATCGGGCGCGAGGCCGATGGCTGCAGCCAAGAGATGTTGGCCGCCGCTGACAAGCGGCACGCCCTCCTCGTTCCTGCACATGCTCCACATTTTTATTGATTTTTAATTTTTAATTTTATTTTTTTCATTTCAGGGTGTTCTTGCCCATGTACGGCTTCTCGGACTCGTTCAACCTGAGCGTCGCCACGGCGCTTCTTTTGCAGAGGTACCTGCAGCCCTGCTCTTGTGGCCCTCCTCGTAGCCAAGAACTGACTGGGAGTTGACCACCTCCTCTCTCCTCTCTTTTCCTGTTGGGGCTGGTCGACCCGAGGCTTTTCCTGGTGTGTCCTGAGGCGCGCGGCGACATGCCCGAGGAGGACAAGCGGCAGCTTCGGATCAAGTGGTACACGCAACTCGGTACATCCAGCCAGCCAGCCAGCCAGCCAGCCAGATGCTCTCTCTCTCTCTCTCTCTTCTCCCGCATTGCGTGTGCAACGAGAGTCGTCTCTCACCAGCACCGCCTGGCGCCTGTGGCGAACACCAGCCAAGGACGACGAGGAGCGACGGAGTCTTTACGCGCAGTGGATCGACAACCCGCCGCCGCCCCTCGACGACATCCGGCCCGATGAGCGCGTACCGCCGCCCAACCAACCAACCCCTCCCATCGGAGGCACCACCAACCAACCAACCTGTGATGATGATGATGATCTACTGGGGGGCGGACGGCAGGTGCCGATTGTGATGAAGAAGGTGCGGAAGCGGATCGCGCAGAAGGAGGCGGAGGTCCAGCAGGAACTGCAGGCGCGCCTGACGACCCAGACCGAACCGGACCCCTCTGCACCACTCGCTCCGTCGTCCTCCTCTTCTTGAAATGAGACCAAAACAGTTCCATGATAAAGATCAAGCTTGCCGAGTGGGCGAATAGAGGGGGTGGGTGACGAAGAAGAGGCCAAGAAGAAGGAGCAAAGTGAAAAGAGGATCTCCAAGAGGAGCAATAGGAAGGAAGAAAAGGAGGAGCAAAAGAGGAAGCAAAGGAAGGAAGAAAAGAGGATACGACACGGTGGATTCCCGGGTGGTCGCCCACCCCAGTACTAACACCGCCTGGCGCAGCTTAACTTCGCTGTTCGGATGGGAAGCGGTGCTTTCTCCGCAGTATGGCCGTATCCGTCAGTAGGGAGGATTGCACAGCACTGAAAGCTTGGTCGCTTTCACTCTTTCCTGCTCCACCAGCATGATGCATTGCGTGCAGTTACGATGTAGCCACAACCCGATGGCTGGCGCCGGTATGGATGAAGACAACTGAAGTCCTATATCAGCCGGCAAGGGAAGCAATACACACTCATTCACTTACGTAAACTTTAAAAAAAAGTTAAAGCACAGAACAAAGGAAGGATAGCGGTTTATCGTTGTTTGCAGGGGAGGGAAGACCGTTTAAAGAACTTTGCGTAGTGTGCAGTGCAAAGCCGATCGGTGACCAGTGGCTGCCCACAGCAAGCTGTGGGCATTTGCGCCAACTAGTCCCCATCAAGAAATAAGTTTAATCTTGACGTGAAGCAGGAACGCTTCACTACCAGAGATTAAGCTGATAAGAACAGATACTACACTTGATCTTAGCCGAAGCCGAGAAGATGCTTGTTAGGCTGTCCAGCTTCGCTATTTGACCTCTCCCTCCAGCGGAGGAAGCTTGTGGTGGAGAAAAAGAAAAATTTTGGCTGTCCGAAAAAAGCCAGGGAGCTGGCGTCGCTTTGGTCGATTAGTGCTGACGTAGCTGCCAAGAAGTGCAGCAAGAGCTGCTCATTGAAGGGCGTGGACCATGTCTTCACACATTCAGCGTTGAATGGCAGCCCTACTACATCCATTCTTGCTGTGCGGTGCGCAAACCTTTGCGAGATGGACACCGTGGCTCAAGCATCGACGTGCTCCAGTGGGCGAGGCCAATGCCCTACTGACGAAAACACGTGCAAAAGGCGACCGGTTCTGGACTGCTCTGGTGCAAGTGAAGTCCCACGGGCAGCCATAGTCTTGCGCCCACTGGAGCACACCGAGAAGCCATGGAAGCGCAGACACCCAACCCTCACCGGCCAGCAAAGGGCAGCGGTGAACATCGTGTTGGCAAAGGGCAAGCACACTGCACGGCACGCTGGCCGGGAGAGGTTGCATGTACAGGAGGAGCGCCACCAGCGAGCGTGCTCGCCAGGGAAGGTAAAGTGATGCGGGCACGTGCAAAGAACGAGATAGCGACAACCAAAAAGAACGAAAACAAAGGTGTACAAGATGATGAAGAAAGTATTTACTGGGGGCTTCTGATGATACAGGAGTGCCACTCAAGGCGACGTAGTCGCTTAGAAGCACTTGCGGTGGACAATCGAGGGACCAGACTCGTCGTACTCCTCCTTGGAGATCCACATCTGCTGGAAGGTGGAGAGCGAGGCGAGGATGGAGCCACCGATCCACACGGAGTACTTGCGCTCAGGCGGGGCGATGATCTTGATCTTCATGGTCGACGGGGCGAGGGCAGTGAGCTCCTTCTGCATGCGGTCAGCAATGCCGGGGAACATGGTGGTGCCGCCGGAGAGGACGACGTTGCCGTAGAGGTCCTTACGGATATCAACGTCGCACTTCATGATCGAGTTGTAGGTGGTCTCGTGGATGCCAGCCGACTCCATGCCGAGGAACGAGGGCTGGAAGAGGGCCTCAGGGGCGCGGAAGCGCTCGTTACCGATGGTGATGACCTGACCGTCGGGAAGCTCGTACGACTTCTCGAGGGCCGACGAGGAAGCAGCAGTGTGCATCTCCTGCTCGAAGTCGAGGGCGACGTAGCACAGCTTCTCCTTGATGTCGCGCACGATCTCACGCTCGGCGGTCGTGGTGAACGAGTAGCCGCGCTCAGTGAGGATCTTCATGAGGTAGTCGGTAAGGTCACGGCCGGCAAGGTCGAGACGCAGGATGGCGTGGGGCAGGGCATAACCCTCGTAGAT
>NAVB01000709.1:0-30234 GCA_002179805.1 Acanthamoeba lenticulata
AATTTTTTTAAATTAATTGTTTGGTTTTTTTTGTACAGTTCCGCCACGACAGCCGGTGCCGCCGCCGGCCGACCCGGCCATCAGGAACGTTATTGAGAAGACGGCCGAGTATGTCAAGCGCAACGGAGCCGAGTTTGAGAGGATGATGCGTGAGCGCGAGAGGAACAACCCCAAGCTTCAGTTCCTCTTTGAGGTCTTTTTCCTCTTTCACCTCCTCCTTTCACACATCTCTTCTAACTTTTGTGCATACGCGCAGGGGAATGAGCACAATCCCTACTATGAGTGGAAGCTCTACTGCCTCACCAACCCCGACGCCGATGGTGGTGGCGGCGGCGGTGGAGCGCACCACGCTCCCGCGTCGGCCAGCTCCTACGGCTACCAGGACCAGATGCCCGTACTGATCTCATGGATTGATTTATTTGTTTTATTTATTCATTATTCAAATCTCTTTTACCATCACGCCAGGCGTCGACTGGTCCACTTTCTGCACAAGACCGCGCCCAGCTCGGACCGCTCCTCGCTGGGCTGGACGGCACGAAGGACACCATCATGGCCGGAAAGGATTGGATCTTCCAGCACTGGGGCCAGGCGGTCGCCATCGCGGATGATCTTCGCGCGCACGTGGAACGCTCTTTGGACTGGGACAAGAAGCTGCTCACGCTCTACCTCGTCAATGACGTCCTCCACCACGCCCTGGCGCAGAGGTGCGACCTTCACTCTCAACAGCTCAACCCGTGCATACCTGTCCACACACACACACACACACACGACATGGCCTTACCCCACTGAGTCACAGGACCGACCCGAGCGCGGTGGACGCGCTGAGCGAGGCCTTTAAGCTGCCCGCCGTGTTCATGTTCCGCTCGGCCTACCACGGCCAGACCCCCGAGCGACAGGACAAGGTCATCAAGCTGCTGCGCCTCTGGGAGAGCCGCAACATCTACGGCGCCACGACGATCCAGCGCATGGAGCAGGCCATCCTCTCGCTCACCCCGCCGGCCGAGCCCCCGCACACGCTCAACACCACGGGCGTGCCGCCACCGGCCATGGGCGCGGCCATGGGCATGGCCACCAACCCCGCGATGGCCGCCACGGCGCAGCTGGCCTATGGCTACCTGCAGCAGCAACAGCAACAGGCCTACCCGGGCGCGGGCGCCTACGGTGTAGGCGCGGCAGCGCAGATGCCAGGCATGATGGCGGCCCAGCAGGTTCAGCAGGCCCAAGGGGCCTACAACTCCCAACCGGTACAACCTGATCATCTTGTCGACAAGGGTGTGTTATCATCATGTTGACTGTCGGCATCATGATGTGTGTGCACAGTACGACTACGGGCAGCAGCAGCAGCAGCAGCAGTTGGAAGCTGGCCGGAAGCGACGCCGCTCGCCGTCGCCAGAGCGAGGGCACGATGCCTACGACCGCGACCCTGAGAGGAGACGTGACGACGACAGGGGCAGCAGCCGGGATCGGGACCGAGAGAGGAGGGACAGCGGCAGGAGGAGTGGGTGGGACAGCTGATGACTTGCTTGTGTGGCGTCGTTCACGCCCAACAGTACCCAAAAAAACATTAATAAAATAAAATAAAACAAAATAAAACAAAAAAATCCAGTTTTGATCAACTTCAAGCCACGTCACCGTCCCACGCGGAAGACACCAACACGGTTTCTTTAGCGACATAATGGTTGCATCAACGACCATGAGGCTGTTGCCCCTGCTCATCACTCTCATCATCGTGCCACATCTGGGCCTTTGTGCAAGTGAGATCCCACTTCCCATTTATAGCGAACCAGACCCTGCAATTCGTGGCCACCTACTCGATCTGCAAATCTTTCCTCCTTCATCCAAGGCTTGCAACTGGTCCAGTTCCAAGATTGAGGTGGATAGCAAGAATTTCTTATCGATTGGAACAATAATCGAAACGTCAATAGTGGTGCGTTTCCCTCTTGGTGGTGCACGCTTGATGTTCACACTCACCGACCGATGCCGTGTTTGCCAGTCTATACGAGGAGTGGTATTGCCCACTGCAAGCGATTCGTTCTCTGTGTCACTCTCGTGCACCACGGCAGAAGAGCTTCTGAACGCTACGGCATGCATTTCTGTCACGTCGGACGTGAACGTGACCTTCGACGTCACCACAAACCCTTCGCCGGCCGACGTGGACGAGAGCTTGAACGCTAACATCACGCTGCGCAATGGTGGAGGATCCTCAGCCATAGCTGCCAACTGCTCGCTGCTTGTCGTTCCCGACGACAACCTCGACATTAAGGTCTCCTGTCCTGGAGACGAGTCTGCCACGTCGAACCACCCGTGCACTTTCCGTTCGCTGCGCGCCGCCGAGACGCAGGTGATCACGATGCAGTTTTCCAAGTTCCCCGACCGTGCGCATCCTCCTCCTGCTGCTGGTCCTGGCCCAAGTGGCGACGGCTGGGACACCACAAGCCAACATTGAGGCCTCATCTCTCACGCCATCATACATTACACCACGCCACAGGGGACGTCGACGTCAGGGTGAGCTGCACGGCGGATAACGTGCCGGAGGGGTTCGGTCACAACTTCACCATCTACCGCAAGACCGACGCCAAAGTGATAATCGGCCCCGTCGCCATCCCGGTTCGCCTCCTCCAATACACAGCGCTTGTTCATCCGGCGGCTGACAAGAAGGACAACAAATAACAATAACAACCAACAGGCCAAGGTTGCGGCCGGCTCCACTTTCTCGGTGGGTACCACCATCAGCAATCAGGGCCGCGCCACGGCCGATAAGCTCCATTGCGTGTTCGGCATCGGGGCGCCCAGCGTCTTCGTCTCGGCCAATGGCACCCAAACGTGCGTTCCCACGATCGACAAGCAGACGAACGCGACCACCGAGCTCCGCTGCCTTATTGGCGACTTGCCACCCAACGGTTTTCACCCTTTTTTTACTTTTCTTTCTTTTTGATCGAATAATATTTGATTTAACTCCTTGTTGATAACAACGTGCAGAAACCAAGGCACTTTCGTTCTTCTTCCACACCGACTCGGGAGTGGGGGAGGGGACCAAGCTCAAGTTCAACTGGAACTGCACGGCGGAAGGCCTCTCCAACACGAACCAGTCCGTCGAGTCCACCACCACGCGGGAGAGCAAGCTGACGGTTACGCCGCCTAAAAGCAATACGATCGCCGGCGGCCGTGACGCCGCGCTGTTCAAGCTTGACGTGCGTGCCTCTTCTCTAGTTCTTCAATTCATTAAATTTTAGTAATTATTATCGTTTTTTTATATTTCTTTTTAATTTTTTGTTGAAGCCAACTCACATGGTGGACGGGGGGGGGCGCACATTCTTAGAATCCCGGGCCGTCCGACGTGGTGCACGGCCAGTGCATCTTCGCCCTGCCCAAGGGCTTCAAGTTCGACCAGTATTCGCAGAACAAATATTTCACATGCAACAAGTCGACGGACGCCACCCAGCTGGACTGCGACATCAAGCGTCTGCTCCCGGAGCACTCGCAGGACGTGGACCTCAGCTTGCTGGTGCCCAAGGAGGCCAACGCCACCGACAGCTTTGCCATCGCCATCTCCTGCCGCACCTCGACCTCGGCCGAGTTCAACAACGTGACCGTCCCACTTGTTGTTGGCGCGACCCCCTCACGTATGTGCTTGCTCTTCACCTCCATCACCGTTCTTCATCGCCCTCATCATCAACATTAATACCGCTGGTGTGGTGAACAGAGCCGTTGCCGCCACAACCGGTGGCGCAGGACAACACCATGATCTTGCTCGTCACGGTCGTCATGGCCATCGGTCTCCTCATCGTCATCGTCATCTGGTGGAGACGCAAGTGCGCACTCGCCTTCTGGCCCAGAAAGACCATCTTGTGTTTTATAATTTCTCATGCTGTCTTGTGAAACGGTGCAGGCAAGACCGGGCCGGCTGGGACGCCACTGGGCCCACCCCACGAAGCCCCTCCCTCAACCGGTTCTCCGAGATGGAACTCGCCTCGCGGAGCGACGACTAAGCCCTAGTCCTGCCTCTCTCTGTCTCTCTCTGTTTTCGTTTTCCTGTCTTTATTTATCTCTATTTATTTTGATCATTAAACCGGCTGACGGTCAGCTTGCTCAACTTCCTTGCAGCAAGCAAGCCCCAGAGGAGAGGGTTGAGAGGAGGGGGGGGGGATGGACCGAACCTGTGTACAAGAAGGCGTAGACCATGACAATCACCGGGTCATGACGTCCTCCACAGGAGGCACACGTTGTGGCATTGGCCTTGTTGAGTCAGCCGCTTCTTCAAGATCCTCGAATCAACACCACGGAGGTCACGCAAAGGAGTCCAGGGCCCTCTCTCTCTGCAGCTGAAAGCGTTCCTAGTTCGTTCTGACCCTGGTAGTCGCCGATACCACCTCATGTCGAGAAAGGAGTTCCTCGTTCCAGCTCCGATAAAACAAGTCGCCGATACCGGAGCACATTCATAACCGGAGTTGGCGTCCTTTGCTCACAGCAGCGAATCACACTCGCAATTACACATGGCCCTCTCGTCCACTTCTCGCTGTGTTTTGCTCCTCGCCTGCGTGCTGGTGGTGGCGGCCTGCCTGACTGTGCCCACCGAGGCCGTCAGTCTTGGCAATCGCCTCCTCCGCACCTACATGGTGTTTGCCCACCAGCCCCTGACGGCTGCAAGTGCCGAGGCCCAGAACTGGACGCGCATCTCGTCGTCGTGTGACCCCAACATCGGCTATGCCTACGCTCAGACCGCGTCTGGTCCGACCGTGTGGGACCCGGTCGTCCTTTACTACACCGCCACTGGCCAGTTCTCGGGTATCTTCGGCCGTTGTCGTATTCCTCTTGTAGATCACGGACTTAGATTAAGATCTCCTGTTCATATCTTGAACTGCAGGATTCGGCGTACGCGTGAACGGCGTGGTCGACCAGAACCTGGTGGATCGTGGATTCTGGCGTCGCACAAGCCAGCCCGACCAGTATGACATCTTCATCCGCACGCGCGACCCCGCGTTCATCTGCTCGGGCGCCTTTTCGAGAGATGCTGTTGGCGACCGCCTCGAGGTCAACGGCTTCTTCTCTGTCCCCCTCAACACCTCGGCCGCCGCCCAGCAGGGTTGGGTCCAGGGCAACTGCGTCCGCGAGATGGGCATCCACTACTCATACGACCTGGCCTCGTTCGGCAAGAACACGTGGAACGCGTCCACGCTTGCGCCGGTCATCCCCATGTACGATGCTCAGCGCCAAACCATCAACTCCGTCCTCTTCAACGTCCCTCATCTTGAGCTCGTACGCGGCCTCTACCCTTCTTGTCCTCTTTGTGCGTCATTGCGCTGACGCTAGCTGCCCTCTTCAGGCAAAGCCCAGGGGTATGTTCGAGGGTCCCTTCAAGAGCAACGTTTTCTGCGCGGTCATCTGGTGCGCCAACTCGGGTTGCTCGTATGACATTGGGTTCAACGCGTGGTCCACCATGCACTTCCACTTTGTCGATCCTGCGACCATCTCCTGCTCTGGCGCTCCTTGTATTCGTGCTTGAGTCTATGCATGTTGTCTATGGATTATAAATCTCCGTTGCATTGCAGCCGGATAAAAGGTGCCGGGCCACACCATTTTTTTTTCATTTGACTCTATGAGAATTGGAGTCATGGTGGCCCTACTCAATCATGAAAAAGTGCAGCAGGTCATCACGACCGTCACGTAATTTTGTCTCCAGGGCGAGCGCTCTTGTTCCTCTTCTCCTTGAGTATTGCAGCAGCCGTATCAAATTCTCCGTCACTCTCGCCTTCCTGCTCTCCGACGCCTTCTT
Organism: Acanthamoeba lenticulata; assembly: GCA_002179805.1. NCBI lineage: Eukaryota > Discosea > Longamoebia > Acanthamoebidae > Acanthamoeba > Acanthamoeba lenticulata. The sequence continues at coordinate 5,774 of NAVB01000709.1, forward strand.
CCTCCAGAAGCCCTCAAATTCTGGACACCGACACCGAGTGGCACCACTTCAGCAGTGGCGGTTTCCTTCCACCTCACCTACAACTTCACCAACGGAGTCACCATCACGTTCTCCTTCCCCTTCTGGTGATCCACCCTCCGAGACGACGAAGGCGGCCACTAACTGTTTAAGATTTGTATTTTATTATCACCATTTGTTTTTGTAAATCTGGTGGTCGCATGATGACCATCAGGCGGCACGTTGTATACAACATATATGAAAGGAGAGAGAGAGAGATAATGGGACGCCTAGGCCAGGTCCTTCCTCAGGCAGGGCTTGACGAGCTCGTCCCAGTAGGGAGCCTTGGCCAGAGCGCCGGGCGCCTTGAGCACCATCTGCATGTAGGCGTTGTAGATGTCACCGTCGCTCTTGCCCAGCGGCGAGTTGACCAGGAAGTCCGGCAGGTCGAAGGCATCCGTGAGCGGCACCGCCTGCGGGCGAATCTCGGCCAACAGTCCCCTGCAGTATCGACGGTAGGTTAGCCGATTCGCCACGAATAATAGCATAAATCATTATAAAAATGAGGAAAATAAATAAATAAATAATTTAAAAGCGGACCTGATCTTCTTGTCGATGAGGTCGACGTGCTTCTCGGTCATGAAGCCGTCCATGAGGAAGATGTGGCTGATCTTGGAGATGCGGTTGAGCGCAAACAGCTGCATGAGCTGCGCGAGGATGGCCACCACGCTCGGCTCACGGCACTTGGCCCGCGCCCTCTCGATGCGTTGCACAAACGAGTCCACCACGTAGAGGAACGAGTGGTGGCCCTGCGCGTCCACTGGAGTCAGATAAACAACTTCCAAGCCTCGGCCCGAGGACCGGTACTGGTAACGGGGCGGTACCGCGGCTTGGACGAGTTCGATGAGGCACGCGTCCCAGGCCTCGTGCTTGGACTTGCCAGCCTGCATCTCGCGCTGCATTCGCTCGCCGACCCGCGTGACAGCCTTGACGGCAGCTCGCTCGAGCGCCTCCATCAGGATGCTCGCGTCCGACAGGTCTGTGTGTGTGTGTGTTTGTCGTGGGCCGCGCATCAGTCCAGAGTCCGAGACCGCTTGGCCAAAGTGCCGCGGAATGCTACGTACCGTTCTTGGTGGCGGCGCGCCACTGGGCCTGACCGAGGATGGCGGCCGTGCGCTCGAGGTACTGCACGGAGCCGGTGAGGGGCTTGCCCCGCATGGCCTGGCTCAGCGACTTGAGCAGGTACTGCGCCGTCTGCAGAGACATCACCGTGTTGTCTCCTTCCTGCAGGCAATCGAGCGGTTCATCACGCCCCCGAAGTCAGTAGCGGATTGCTCATCGGCCATGCGGGGGAAGACCGCGCGTACCCAAGTCTGGTTGACGGCGTAGTCGGCGATGAGGGAAGGCAGCCCCGAGTACGAGCTGTAGCCGTGTCCGCCGAGGCACTGGCGGATCTGCTCGAGGGCCTCGTGCACGTACCACGTGCAGGCCGCCTTGGCGCCTGTTCCAGTCGACACCACGAGTCAGGAACTGGAAGTGCGGTAAGTGCGGCCGCCAGGCTGAAGGGATAAGAACCAGCAAGACAGGCGTGGATGTCGGCAAGATTGCCGAGCTCGCCCTGGGCGAGGGACTTATTCAGCTCGCGGGTGTCCTTGTCCACGCGCAGGGCCACAAAGTGCCAGGCAAAGGCGCCTGCCAGTGGTTCCAGCAGCCGAATCTGCAACGAGGCACAGGCCGTTGAGAATATTATTAGCTCCGGAAACAAGGAGGAGGAGCGAGGGTAAGTGAAGAGTGTCGCACCTGGTGAGTCTGGTAGTCCAGGATCTGCGTCTCGGGTCCGCTGCCGCTGGCGAACTGCCTGCGCACGACCGAGTATCGGATCGCTGCAGAAAAGAGGGAATAATCAATTCCAAAAAGTCGAGATAAAAAAAATAGATGTGGACATGAGTATCGGGTACCGATGATGAGGGCCTTCTCGAGGTTGTGGGCGCTGTTGATGATGAGGCCGACGCGACCCTTCAAGAGGGCGCCATAGGCCAGCTGTGCCTTCGGGGGCTTCGAGTAGACTCCCTGTTGCACATATACATTCCCGCCTCAGCTGCGTCAGCTTCCCTTGTGGAGGAATTTGAACAAGAGGATCTGCTGTTGCGCGACGTACATCGCGGGACACCTTGGCCCACTTCATGAGCATGTTGGTGCGGGGCACCTCGACGTTGTGGAACTGCATCCAGCCATTGTCGATGCCGTCGCGGCCCATCTTCTTGCCGCAGTCGCCAATGACGACGCCAGGCAGCAGGTCGCCGTTAATGTCGCGCACCTGCACCATGAACGAGTGCACGCCGTGGTCCTTGCCGTCGATCAGCAGACGCGCGAAGACGACCGTGTGCGTCGCGATGTGCGCCGCGCCACCTATCCACCACTTGGTCGCTGCATTGATGATCATGGTGATGATGAGGATGAAACTGTTCAAGCATCAAAAACAAGGAGCCAAGGACACGAACCAGTGATGGTGGGTGTGTTGATGCTAAAGGTGTCCCGCTCCTTGTTGTAGGTGGCGGTGGTCTCAAAGTCGCGGATGGCCGAGCCGTGACCCTGAGAACGGCGAACCACCAGATGAGCGTTGGACGAGAACAACATTATGGGAAGGGAGTAACGCGTTTACCATCTCGGTCATGCCAAACACGCCGACAATGCGCATGTTGTTGACGTCATCCAGATACTTGGCGACCATCTCGTCGGTGCCCTGGCCTGATGGTGGGCAGCACGCAGAGCCGCGAGGCCAGGCCACCTGTCAGCAAAAGGCAAGAAAACCGAAAGGCCAAGAGAAGCGCACCAGCAACGGCGCCACCAAAGAGATAGCCGTGCACGCCGTAGCGCGTGTAGAAGGCTGGGTCGTAGATGCCAATGATGTTATGGAGGAGGTAGTTCTGGCTGGGGTCCTTCTGTACCAGCTCCGCGAAGCGCTTCAGCTTTTGCATGACGCGGTACCTCGCTGTTGTAAGAGGAAAGAAGTTGCGTACTAATGAGGATTGGAGATTCAAGAGATTTGGGGGAGGATTCGCGATTGAATGGAGGTGTTAACCTTCATCGCGGCTGCGGTCGTAGTAACCCTCGTCAATCAGGACAGGATCATTGCGCACCAACTCGTAGGCGGCGTGTTTGCGCTGGGTGTGTCCTTCGCCGCCATCGAGAAGGTGGGTGAGCTCGCGGACGTGGAAGGAGGCCTGGGCACGCTCCTTGGCCATCACCGCGGGGCCGTTCGACACGTCCGGCAGGTTCAAGGCTCCAGCGCATTCTACAGGTTGAATCGCGCCCACCTGATTCTTGGGGACCAGATGCGCCTCGATTTGGGCCACTCTCTTCGTCGCAATATTTTGCATTTCGCTCAACCAGGCTGTTGCGATCTACCCGAGGTTGTTATGAAGTGCAGAGGTAGTAGTGTCTACGATTGTTCAGTGACGTAACTGAATCGGTTCGACTACGCAGCTGTTGCGCAGCCGCTTTTCTTGCGGGAACTGGAACGGACACGATCCCAAATTATCTGAAGAATGCTTTTCCGTAGCTATCGGCGACGTTTCGTCTACGCTTCCGACTGTTTTGCATTGTCGACAAAAGAATGCAAAACATCGAATTAATTAATGGTTCACACTTTTCCTTCATTTCCTTCGTCTTGGCTCGACACACGAACAAGGACTGGTAACCATCCGCGGCCAGATTGCCTGCGTGGTTGGAAGACCACCATGAAGAACCTTCGCATTGCCAAACAAGTACGAGCTGCAGTTCCATGAGCTTTGCCGTGCCATTTGATTAACAACTTCCGTTCTCTTTTTAATCGGTGATGCAACACGTTGTTCACAGTGGGGCCTGGAAAAGGTACTTTGGAGGAGTTTCTGCCCTTTCCACTTCCTTACACGCGCTCATGTTGCTCCCTTCTTCTTCCCCTTTAAACTCCCCCCTAGATGGGCCGAGCGGAGGTGGTCAGCGAGTCCAACACCGTCCGCTTCCTCGCCGAGGTACGCGCGGTCCCTTGCCGCCCCGCAACCCATGACCCGCACGACGGGAGGAGGTCCCACTGATCCCCGTGCCCGTGATGCGGGCTCCGCTTGTGCGCCCGTCACGCATGTGCTGGTGTGCCGAGACACAGAAAAATGAGGAAAGCAGAAACTTTTTGAAGGACTCCTACAAGCGGCTGGAGAAGCAATGCAAGGCCACCCAAGGTCTTGTCCCTCCCCTTCTTGATGTTCGGATGAGTCAGTCCTGCCAATGATCCTACGAGGCGCGGCTTGCTCACCGCGCAACCGTCTGGGGCTGGAAACTGCGCAGAGAGCGTGGAGGAGGGCAAGGCCACCGCGTCGGCGTTTGCCAACTTTGGCAACCGCATGAAGCAGGCCTACGACCAGCAGGAGCTCGGTACATCGCCATCCACCCACACTCGCCTACCCCCGCACACATCCCGGTTGAACTGACATTCTTTGGCTCTGCCCCAAGGAGCGACGATGGCCCGGCTGGGCCAGTTCCAGACCACCGTCGAATCCCTCAAGGAGACGCTGGTCCGGCGGCATTCTCCCTCCATGCGCCCGTTCATCCAATTATCTGACTTCTTCTGAACACGCAGAATCGCGCGCTGACGTCGGACGTGAGCGCTCCGTTCGAAGTGCTGGTCCGGTCCGACCTCGCCGAGGCCGCGGTACGCACCGGCGCTGCCCCTTCCCTCTTCATCGCATGCCCACGCGAGGACCGTAGCCGCGGCTAACTCGACGTGGCTCGCGGCGTGCAGGCCGAGAAGGCCAAGTACGACAAGTACCGACGGCAGTACGACGCGGCCATGACCCGCTACCGCAACGCCGAGAACAAGCTCAAGCCCGGCAAGTCGCTCGCCGAGGTGCGTGCGCGTGTGGCGCGTTGCATTCTTGACATTCCTGAACAGTTCATCGTTTGATGCCTTGCAGGAGGGCGAGGAAGTGGCCGAGGCCAAGAAGGAGCTCGAGCGCGTGACGGAGGAGGTCACGGCCGTGCTGGAGATCATCAACAAGAAGACGGAGATGACCCTCTACGAGCGTTTCCACCTCATGCTCATGGCCTACGATGACTTCTTCACGCGCGGGGCTGACCTCGTGCAAGAGATGAAGTCCCACCTGGCCCGCAGCCAGCAAAACGTCGAGCAGTCCAAGACCGAGTACGAGGAGCTCCGCGCGCGCAACGGCCGCGGCCCTGGCGTCGGTCCCGTCTCGCCTCTGACGCCCAAAGCGACCGTACGTCAGACACGCCTCCTCCTCTTCTCGTCCTCTAGTCTCTTTCACTTCGAGCGCTGACCGTTTGATGCATCACAACAGAAGCGCGTCTTCTTCGGAATGCCGTTGGCCGACGTGATGGAGGGCGGCCAGCTGCCGCGCGTCATCCAGAACGCCATCTCGTTCCTTCTCCGCCCCGAAGGCACGCAGCTCGAGCCTTTTGTATTTTCTTATTTTTTTCCAATTTTTTTTATTTCTTATATTGTTTGTTGTGATCGTCGCTGCATCGCTAACATTCCGTGCAGTGATCGTTCTCGAGGGCCTCTTCCGCATCTCGGGCAACATCTCCTCCGTCCAACAGCTGCAGAGTGAAATCGATTCGGGTTCGGCGCGCACGCCCTTCGCCCCCGCGCGTCTGCTGCGCGGATCACTGACTGGAGGTGTGACGGTCGTGGCAGGCAAGGACGTGGACTTTGTCAAGGTGGCCGATCCGCACTGCGTGGCAGCCATGCTCAAGCTGTGGATCCGCTCGCTCCCGGCGTCGCTGTTCCCGATCGCCGGCCTGACCCGCTACATGGGCCTCAACCTCGAGACCGCGCCCGAGGACGAGCAGGTTCGCGTGCTGCAGGCCGCCGTCGAGCCCCTCCCAGAGATCAACAAGACCGCCCTCCACGCCATTCTCTACCTGTGCGCCGAGATCGCCAAGCGCAGCGAGGTACGCCAAAGCGATGTCGTCTAGGCAGTGTCGACAACAAACGAGCTCAATGCGCACACACGCACAGGAGAACCGGATGAACGCGTCGAATCTGTCGACCGTGCTGGGCCCCAACCTGTTCTTCTGCGAGACGACCGACCCGCAGGAGATGATGAAGGCCATGCAGCCCAGCACCATCGGCCTCACCCTCCTCATCAAGCGCTACGACGCGTTTTTCCCCAACCCGCCGTCCTTCCTCACGGACGGCGCCTCTACCGCCGCCACCACTGGGTCCCCTGCGGTCGCCACCGCCGGCTCCCCCGCGTCGCCGCCGCCGCTGCGCCCCGTCCCGAGCGAGGCCATCGCCGAGGCGGCCGCGATGTCGCCCCGGTCCGGGTCCATCATCCGGTCGCCCTCGTCGGGGTCCACAATCCGGTCGCCCCGGCCCGAGTCCACGCCGCCCACGGCCACCGTTGCCACCCTGAAGACGTCGCGAGGCGCGGGCCCCACCACGACGCTGGCCTCCCTGCTGGCCTCGGCCCCGTCGGCGATGACAACGACGACGACGCCGGTGTCGACGTCGACACCGGAGAAGGCGGCCGGCGATGGCTCGACGTCCTCGCCCGAGGGCAGCCGGATTCGCGGGCTAACCTCGTCTCTCTCGGGCTCGCAGAGCATCACCAGCATCGTGGAGGGCAGCCAGAACCTGCCGACGACCGTCACGCCCGACGACGCCGAGCGGTCCTTCGTCCAGTCGGACGAGGTCGTCGCTGCGGAGAAGGAGGGCTCTGGTATCGTGACCGGGCTGCTGGTGTCGAGCGTGACATCGCTGGTGGCCACCATTGCGCCTGCGATCCACGCCGACGAGGTCACCGACGAGCAGGTCAAGGTACTCGGAGTAATGACCCTTCCCCCCGGAGAGGCGCTCACACGCGATCGCGTGCGCAGGCGCTTAACTCGGAGCTCAAGGCCGTGGCTGCGGCGCTGAAGGAGGCCTTTGACCAGATGGCCGAGCACAGCACCAAGCGGCCGGCCACCAAGTCGCCTATGAACAGCGCGGCGCGCCACCTGCGGCCGGCCGCCAAAAACCTGCTCGCCGCCGCCAAGACGGTCAACGAGACGCCCGGGGACCGCTCGGCCCGCGTGGCGCTGCTCGCCGCCGCGCGCGAGCTCGTAGGCGCGACCCACGCCCTCATGGTGGCGGCGTCCGAGGTTGACTCGCTGGCCTGCGCGCCGGCCAGTGCCGAAGCCCTCCTCCAGCAGTGCGCGCAGCACACCGGGCGGCTCATCCACGCCTCGACCGGCAACGCCGCCGGCGACGACGTCCACGCGACGGCCTTTGCCGCTCTCACCGCCGCCGAACAGCTGCGCTACGGCACGGCCGCGGTGGCGGCCAATCTGGTCAACGGCCCCGCGGCGCTGCAGCTGGTCCGGGCCGGTGAGGACGTCGAGCGCCACCTGAGCCAGCTGTCGAGCCTCGCCGTGCCCCTGCTCGGCGGCGTCCGCAGCGCCGGTACCGCGTCCCGCATTATTCTTTATTTACACTTATTCTTAATCATTTTAAATTTACTTATATTTATTTTATGATTTAATTATGGAAGACTGGCTGACGTGTCCCTTGCCTGGCCAGACCTGCGAAGCGACCCGGCGCTGAAGGAGGCCGCGCGGAATGTGGCCAACGAGTTCCGCACGGTGACGCGCCTTTTGAAGGAGGCGCCCGCCCAGCCCCGCTCGACGCCCATGGCCCACGCCGACGAGGCCCGGCTGCTGCAGGACGCGCACGCCCACCTGTCGGGGCTCCTCGCCCAGCTCGAAGCCGAGGCCCCCGCGCTCACGCCCGAGCACGCCGAGATCCTCCCGCGTGTGCGCGCCGTGCTGGACCAGCTCGCGCTCGTGGCAGCCGCCGCCAACGAGGCCACGGCGTCCATGTGGGACGACAGAGCCTTCCAGGCCGTCCGCCGCCTGGCGGCCGAGGTGGCCCTGTTGGCCGCCGAGTGCGGCGATGACGACGTGCCCGTCGCCCGCACGGTGCACTACCTGCGCCAGGTGCTGCTGCTCGCCTTTGCCGGAGCCGGTGCGCGACGACTGGGCGAGGCCGTGGCCAAGGCGCCGCTGGCGAGCCTCCCGGTGCCCGAGGTCCTTCATCCCTCGCTGATCGTCGCCGGCCTGGTCGCCTCCTTGTCGAGCCTCCTTCGTCAGCTCTTCTTCTCGTCTCTCGTGCCGTCTTCTTCGTCTTGAAGAGGTTTCAGGCCTGGGCGATCATCGCCAACAGATTTTACGTGTAACAATTTGTTTTTCCTTTTGATTTGGCTTTCTTTTGGCTTTTCTTATAATTTTATTTTAGGGAAGAAGACGGGAATAGGAAAACCCCACCAAGAAAATATCAAACAACAAAAAGACACAAGAAGCTGCAGGCAAGATGGATTCCAAGTACGCGACGGGCGAGGTCTCGCGTCGACCCATGCTGCTTGACCTGCCCGGCGATTCGGGTGTCTTCACCTCCTCTGCCTTGTTGACCAGCCGAGAAGAAGCGATAAACGTGGTACAACATCCTCGGGTCACGTGTGAAAGCACTGTTCTGGTGAAACTTTAACACCACTCTCGTCGCGTGTGGTGCAAGGTCATCTTGGGCACTGAAAGCTCATGTAAGCACCGTTTCCTCTGCTCTTTTGTGGGCAAAGAACTGGCCTACAGTCCAGCCCGTACGTCAGCAAAAGGCGAGGCTCAGCGCCACAACGCTCACCTCTTCTTCGTCTCCCTTCCAACAGTGGTGCCGATGAAGAAACGCTTGGTGGTGGGCAACAGAATCTTCAACGTGACTCTCGACACCAACATCAGCGGGTGCTGGGGCTTGAGCGACCAGGTCCTGCGTGCGGGAGACCGCTTCATCTTCGTCTACAACACGGCCTCGCGCTCCAGTTTTGAGGAGTTTCCAGCTGCTCGAGAGCTCCTCATCCGGGTCCTCACAGAGCGAGATGAGCGAAAGGGCACCTCGGACACTGGCTGGTGCGTCCTAGTGGACAACAAATCATCAACTTGCAATGGACGCGTGCTCATCTTCACATCTTGGCGTGCTTTCAATCCAGGCGCTTGCCGTTGATGATAGTGGCCTATCACAAGAGCGAACAGCTGAGGCAAGTGCCCTCTTTTGAGGGCGAACGTTGCTCGGAGCACTACAAGTGCCTCTTCAAGTTCAAAGAGCTTCGACAAGACGATCCCTCGGCTGTAGAGGAATGCATTCGCGATCTGATCAAGGCGGATGAGTTTGGCCCGATTGGTACTTCTTACTCAAGCGTGCTGTATCCTCACCAGCCTCTTCTCATGCCTCCACACAACTACCACAGCAAAGAAGACCATTCCAATCTTTGAAAGCGAAGCCACGATTGACGTTACTCCTGAAACCGAGCTCGAGATTGTACGACTCTTTGTTGTCCTTGGATCCAAGGCTGTGCACAATCGTTTAACTCGCTTCCCTCATACTACGACGCCCCCAAGGCCGTCATGGGCGACCTGTTCGTGGGGAAAACAGCGTTGATCAGGAAGCTCATCGATAAGAACTACTTCCACCCTCGCTACGTGACCACTGCAGAGGACCACAAGCAAAAGTTCCGGTTGACGGTGGACGACCAGAAGCACATCGTGCGGCTTACCGATACGTCGGGTCTCATGCCGCTCTCTGCGCTCACCAAAGAGGTGCGCGAGGATCACCTCAACTTCATTACTTCTGGCTAAGAACACTTATCATGCATGCTTTGCAGTACGTGTTGCCCATGCAAGGGTTCATCCTGATCTACAGCGTGACTTCGCGAGGCAGCCTGGACCGGATCAAGGACCTGTACCGCGTCATTCATAAGCACAAGACTGAGAGCAAGCTTCCACACATCATCGTCATCGTCGCCAACAAGACCGACGAAAGCCACCTTCGCCAGGTCACGTTTGAGGAGGGATTCGAAACGGCCAAGCAGCTGGGCTGCGCCCACTACATAGAGATGTCCGTCAGCGAGGACGGCAGGGCTCGGATTGAGGAGCCTTTTGTCGCGTGCGTGCGCTACCTCCACGGCAGCGAAGTCCATCCTACCCTGTATCAATCACGTACACATCATATCCCACTCCCTCAAGGAGAGCCTGGACCCGCGCTGAAGTTGACACTTGTGTGTCGTGGCGCAGAGCAACCCGCGGAGAGTCTGTCCGACCAGCCAAGGAACAAGAGCGGAGACTTGCAGATGATGGTCGAGGATTCGGAGAGGCAATGGAAGTGGTGCCATGGTTGCGTGCAGGACGGAGAGTTCACGATTACCCGGCGAGGACCGCACACCACCATCCTCCCGGTATGGCTTCCTTCGTGTTGTCCTTTCCCGCCCTTCTTCCTCATCTCCCTGGACAGATACAATCAGGGGCATTGGCGAAGGAGCTTCCAGACCCGATGCAGTTCGAGCTTCGTCTCATCTACTCTGGTACATTTCTCATCATCAAGATTGATAGGTGCCGGTCTTGTTGTTGACCGTAGTGCCCATCAGGTGAATTCTTCATCTTCACAACGACCACTGCCGAGGACAGAGATGAGTGGTTGGCTGCGATCAGGTGGAACTCCCGCGCCATACGCCAACCTCTCAAAGATGCCGGTTCATTCCCACCCACTTCTCTTTCCCCCCTCCCCCAGCACACGCGCGTGAAGCTGATCCGCATATGGAACCAATCCACAGGAGGGCTCAAGTTCCCCCTCAGCAGCGCCGTGAAAGAGGACTACGACCCGGTACGTGGAGGCGACCTTCATGAAGGACGCGTGACCACCTCTTGGTGGGGGTGACGCGCTAACGATGGAGGGCGTGCAGACGAAACAGCGATCGAATTCGCGGTCGATGGACAATCTGGACAAGATCGTCAACAAACTCCCTGCGCTCGCGCTCGGCGTGTACGTTGACCTCGCCCTTGATGTCATGTGGTGCCTCCACTAAGCGCCCTCAATCCCGCACAGACGCAACGCTGGAGAGTTGATGACAGCCAGCAGCGTACGCCGAAGCTCTCAAACGCTTGCATGTAGGTGCATAAAACATGGGGCGGCTCACTTAAGTGTTGCTGTGCGTGGCCCATGATGGTGCCGAGTGCGGGCAAGGGCTGGTGGCCTATTCACCGGTGGCGCAAGGAGTCGACCGACGTTGGGCCGTTGGCGGCGTCTGCAGACGACGTCGGCCGTGGCGGCAAGAAACGAGGAAAGAGGGACAAAGACAGCCCAAGGGTCATGAACGTGCGGAGCACCAACTGTTGAGTGGTGACCCGTCGCAAAAACACATTTTTTCATATAAATAAAAATAATCAAAAATACAAAGAAAAAGACCTTCGCTTTAGTCCCCAAAGGAGAGGTCTGGGTTGTCGAGAACAAACTGGCGGAGCGAAGCCAGCTTGCGCTCCGCCTCTGCGGCCTTGTCCACGCGTCCCCACTTCTCGTAGCAGTCCAGCAGGTTGCGGTATCTGTTGGAAGAGTCCCGTTTTTGTTACCACCAACCAAGAGATCGATCTGAAGAAGAAGTGGTTCGAACCGATTGATGACGTGCGGGTGGGCTTTGCCCAGCAGACGCTCGCTCATGTCAATCGCGCTCAGGAACATGGCCTCGGCTTTGTCGTACTTGAACTGGTTCTTGTACACTTGCGCCAACCTGAATGTAATGAAGATGGTCATGAGGGACATGACGCCAAGTTGACTCAAAAGAGAACAAGGATCATACCCGTTGAGGTTCTCGGCGATCTCGGGGTGGTCGTCCTTGAAGGTGGCCTTGTTGATGGCCAGGGCGCGCTCGTAGAGCCGCTCGGCGCCGTCGTACTGGTACTTGCCCTGGCGCCGGTACACCTCGGCCTGGACGCCGACAGTGGCTGAGTCAGCGTGCGTTTGTGGGCCACAAGCAAGGCCAGGCCAGAAAAAAAGTCACGTACGAGATAGTTGAGGGTGAGGGCCACTTCCTTGTGGTCGTAGCCGAGGCGCGTCTCGAAGATGGCGAGCGCGCGTTGGTGGTAGTCGGCGGCCTCGTCGAGTTCGCCCTGCTTGCGCTTGACCAGGCCGAGGCCGTTCAGGTTGGAGGCCGTGAGCGGGTGGCCCCGGCCCAGGATGCGCTCGTTGAGCTCGAGCGCGCGCGCGTAGCACAGCTGGGCCTCCTCAAACTGGCGCTTCTTGCGAGCGATCACGCCCAGGTTGTGCACGTAGATGGCCGCCTTGGGGTGCTCCGGCCCGTAGACCTTCTCGATTATGCCCAGCGCCCGGCGGTAGCATTTGTCGGCTTCGTCATACTGGCCCCTCTTCTTGGCGATCATGCCGAGCGAGTTGAGGTTCTCGCTGATCTCCGGGTGCTCCGGCCCGAGGAAGTGGAGGTTGATGTTCATGGCCTGGCTGTAGATCTTCCTGGCCTCGTCGTACTTGGCCGTGATCGAGAGCACGTCGGCCAGGTTGTTGAGGAAGATCGCCAGCTTCTGGTGGGACTCGCCGTAGACCGCGCGGATGATGTCGATCGCCTTGCGGACGTAGGCCTCGGCCTCGACCATCTTGCCGAGAATCTTGTAGATCAGCCCGAGCGCGTTGAAGTTCTCGGCCAGCTCCGGGTGCTGGGCGCCCAGGCGCTGCTCGTTGATCGTGGCCGCTCGCAGGTACAGCTTCGTAGCCTCGTCAAAGAGGGCGATCTTCCGGTAGACGTCGGCCAAGTTGTTGGAGATCTCCGCGACCAGGACGTGGTCCTCGCCGTAGACCTCCTCCACGATCTTGAGGGCGTCGAGGTAGAGCGGGCGGGCCTGCTCGTACTGGCCCTTCTTCTTCAGGATGAGCCTGCGCTCACGCATGGCCACAAGGCCGGCGGGACTCTCAGCTGGGAACGCGCCAGAGCTGGTCTGGTCTGGGAAAGGAAGGGAGGAAGGGGAAGATAGCGTACGCGAGGCAGCCCAAGATCTCGGCCACCTGCGGATGGCTGTTGCCAAAGTTGGCGCGGAAGATGGCGAGGGCCTGGTGGTACAGCGTCTGGGCCCGGTCAAACACTGCCTGCTTGCGGTACACGTCGGCGATGGTCTTGACGTACTGCCCCACCGTCGGGTGGTTGGGCCCCAATCGCGCTTGCGTCTGTCGTTTGAAGAAATTGTTTATAAATTTGTAAATTAATGAAAACAAAACCAAAATTGCAAAATAAAACAAAACCGGGTACCAGCTCAAGGGCGCGGTAGTAGAGGCGGAGGGCTTCGTCGTAGTCGCCCTTCTTCTTGTGGAGGAGGGCCAGAAGCCACACGCTGGCCGCAGTCTCCTCGCTGGTCTCTCCAAAGAGCGACACGCGAAGGGCGTGCGCCTTCTCCGCGGCCTCGAGCGCCTGGCTGATGTGGGCGCCCAGCTCGTAGGCCAGAGCAAGCCCGTGGAGCACGTTGCCGGCTTCCTTGGACTGAGCCCCGTACCTGCGCTCGGCAAGGCCCAGCGCGTCTGTTCTCCGTTTGAGGACACGTCAGTACAAAGGGCTCGGGAACAGTTTCAGTTGGCTCCAACAGAGGTGGGTCGTGACGTGCCCAGGAGCAGCGGAACGGCGCCGTTGGGGTCGCCCATTTCCTGCAGGAACTGCGCCACTTGGCCTTGCAGCGCCAGCAGCTGCGCATCATCCTCTTCGCCGCCCTTGGCTGCCCGCTGGCGCTCTGCGTTCACGGCCAGACCGACGTCATTTGCATGTGAGCCTCAGCGGCGCTGGGGGCGGGGTTCAGAGGGAAGTGGCTGGTACCGAGAAGGGCCTCGCGGTAGAGGCGGCTGGCCTGGTCCTTGTCGTCATGGCCGACGGTGCCCGTCCAGTACCGCAAAAAGTCGTACTTGTCGCGGTCGGTGTAAAGCGCCGCGAAGACGTCGAGCGAGGAGAGGAACTCGCGCATCCGGGCGGCGTCGCCCATGGCCACCAGGTGGCGCGGATACTCGAACAGGAGACGCGGCGTCAGCGGTGTCCGCGGCTGTGCGGCAAAGTAGGTCACCAGTCCCCGATGGTACCGCAGCCTGTTGCTCGGCTCATGCAGGCCATAGCGCCGCTTCACCGCCTGCTCGCCACCGCCGTCACCGCACGGCCGGTCAGTGATCACGGTCTCAGTCATGACGTTGCCCAAACCTGCGCGGTACCTTGCGTAGGTACGAGTGGCCAAAGGTGATCTGGCCGGCCCGGGAGAGAAAGGCGTCCTGGCATCCGTCCAAGAAGTGGCTCAGCGCGATGCGCTCCTTCCCGCCCAGCGCCACATCGAGCAGTCTTCCGTCGGTCGATCGGTCAGTCGGTCGGGTCAGTCTGATGAGAGCCACAAGAAGAGAGAAGCGTACTCGGTCTCGAGCAGGCCGGTCTTGGAGACGAACAGGTAGGCGCACACGTCCTGCACCAGCGACGGGTACGCCGCTGGAGTGGATTGCGCGGTTCGCAAGTGAGAAAGGCCTGTCATCGTGGGACAGATGCGCGGCGCCACACGTACGGGCATTGTAGTCGGCCTCCCAGCGGGTGAGGATGAGCTCAAAGAGCGACGACATGTCGTCGGAGCATTGGTGGAGGAACTGGTCGATGTAGGCGCTCAGCTGCTCAAAGTTGCCAAACACACGCAGCTGCTCGAGGATGCTCCGCAGGTAGAGCGGGAGGGCGGTCATCCGCTGCTCGACCAGCTGGTAGGTCTGCTGGGCCGACAGCTTCTTCGAATACTTGCCCAGATAGGCCTGTGTGGAGTCGCGGTTCAATCGCAGATGAGTCAAAGAACAAGAGGGGCGAAAGGTCGAAAGGGTGATGGGTTCTTCAAGTGCCTCGATGAGCTTCTGCTTCTCAAAGTCGGTGAGCGGCCGCATGCGGAGGACCTTCTTGTCCCACCCGGGGCGCTTCATCAGAAGCTCCATGCACCGGGCGGCCTTGCCCGCGGCTCGCTGGGCCGTCCCGCTGTTGGCTGCACAAGCCCGAGCACCCATCAGGGTGTTGAGTCGGGGGCAAGATGTGGGCGGGTAGGAGGGTGACTCGTACGTGTGCGGCTCGAAGGCGAGAAGTAGTCGCGCCCGCTGGACGCCGAGAGCGATAGAATGACGCGCACCGAAGCGGGGAAGGACACCGGCAGCCAGTTGAGCGCTAGCGCCGACGACTCGACATGATTGATGCCGTCCAACACGATCACCAGGCGGGTCGAGGGCGCTGTCATCATGGATAGCCATGAAGGATGATGGTGAGTTCTTGAAAATCACCAAACGGACTCACCGAGACAGCACGAACCGGACGCGGCCGCTTTGGCCAACCATTGGGGGAAGGCCTGGATGAGCTTGTCGGGTTCACTCGGAAGCTCCATGCCATCGAGCCCGAAGCGCGCCTTGAGTTGCCCTGCATGGAGGCGGGCCGATAGGCGCCAGGTGAGCTGGTTCGATCGTCGATGGGCGGATGAGGGGGAAAGGGGAAACGAACCGAGAACGACGCCGAGGATGCGATGGATCGAGTTGTCGGCGAGCTCTATAAAGTGAGGGATGATGAACTCGTCCTCGCCCAGGTTGCTCATGCCCCGCCTCTGAACCACCCAGGCTGCGATGAGGGACGACTTGCCCGACCCTGATCGGCCATCCGCAGCCCATCATGGCATGATGGTATAAGCATCTCGCCATGAAGCCAGCGTTGCTTGGTGGTGTTGAAGGTGCGTACCCGTGGGTCCGGTGATGATCAGCGGTGCGGCGTCGTTGGCCATCACGTGTTCCTCGATCTCAGCAAAGTACTTGTCTACCATCATCGACCCACGGTGTTAGCGAAAGATCATCAACTCGTCGACTAAACGTGCTGTGGAGACGTGCCTCCACCAACGAACACGTCGGCAAGGCGGGAGCAGTGGTCGTGCATGGCGGCCACCTCAAGGTCCTGGAGCGTGGCAGCGCTGCTCTGCTCCGCTGCGGGGAAGTCGCGGTCAATCCAGCCCAACAGGTCCCGTAGCACGAGCTCGGCAAAGGCCTCAGGGTCGGGGTACTGGTCGCGCACGGTCAGGCCGCTGGCCTGGATACGCTGCTTGAGGTCTTCCAGCTGTTCATGCACGTCAGCAAGGCTTTGCATGAAGAAGACGGACGGCCAGTCGTACCTTCTCGCGGTGCGGCTCGTTGTCGCCCAGACGGTGACGGTGCGAGTAGTCCGCGTCGCGCAGGTAAAAGGCCACCGAGCCGGCCGCCAAGTGCGGGTGGAAGAGGGCCGCGTAGAGGATCTCGAGCTCGGTCACGCTGCGGTCGGTGTAGTGCTCGACCCACGTGTGCCCGGCTTCCACGGCCCGCCTGAAGTTGGCGTCGAGCTGGGCGTCGACCCCGACTTTGGCCCAGCCGTAGCGCTCGCCCAGCATGCTGATCATGTAGGGCCGGCAGTTGTCGATCTGGACGATGCATCATGATCATTAGTAGTACGTAAAAGAAGAAGGAGGATGGCTGACGTGTGGTTCTTGTACCTCGTTCAGACACAACGTGATGACCTGCCCGCCAGACGACTCCTCGCTGGTGATGCCCCAGCGTAAATCGACCTCGGTGAAGTTGACGTGGCGTTCGGCGCACACCTTTCTGACCTGGGGGAACACCTTCTTCACCAGGAGGTTGCGCTCGGCCTGCATGTCCCTGCACGTGTGGTGATGTGCACGTGGCAATGAGGGCAGGTTCTTCGTCGACAGCCACTTTGGCTCACCGGGCTGACGTACTTGAAGGTAGAGGACACAAAGAGACGGATGCTGCGGTCCTTCGCCCCGCCCCGCTTGCGCATAGCTTGCTCAATGGCTGTGGTTCAGAGGAACCCAGAACGTTTAGCATTACATTCAAGCGCGGGAGCGAAGGGGCCGAACCAGTTGCGGACGGCTTGACCTGGTATTCGCCGTTCGGTTGAGCGAGCGCGCTTGCGTTGTAGGCAGGAAGTGCAGCAGCGAAAGAAGGGAGCGTGTAGCTCGAGGGTGCACCAATCGAATCGGCCGAAGATCCACTTAAAGTAGAGAAACCTTCTGATCGTCCACCCTCCCCGCTGACCAACTTGCTCAGGCGCGATTGATATTCGTCATCTTGTATAAAACCTCCCCTCCAAAGCTCCTCAAGTTGCTGCCTCGCAGGCTCTGCCATGTGCTGGCGATTCCCTTCCCCTGTGACTCAAGAAGAGCTGCAAGCAAGAGCCAAACAGGTCACCTCGCGCGGCCATCTTCAGCGAAGAGTACTTCAGAAAAGAAGATTAATGATGTGTATTTTGTGCGAGTGAAAGCAGGCCGTCAAGACCAAACAGAGGAATGATGGGTGATAATGCAAAAGCTTAGGCGTAGAGCTGGTCGATCTGGCTCTGGAAAGCCTGCTGCAGCGACGGACGCTTGTTCTTGAGGGCAGCGGTGACGAGGCCAGTCTCGGGGGTCCACATGTGGGGCGACAGGTGGAGCGACGTCACATACTCGAACCTGTTCAGCTTGGCCGTGTTGGCGACCTTGGCGAGGTCGTCAACGATGGCCTTCTTGAACTGCGCGTTCTCGCAGAGGTCCTCCGGAACACTGGTCGCCGTGAAGTCCTCGTCGTTGTACTGCAGACGGACGAGCAGATCAAGGATGAGATTGTGGGAAGGCCAAGCCGTGCACGCAGAGGAGACAGGACTACCTTGAGACCGTTCTCGGTGGCCCAGTGCTTAGCGGCCAGAGGCTCCGGCACGATGATGCCCACGATAAAGGACTTGGTGCTGTCGCCGTAGATGAAGATGTTACCCACATACTTGCAGCCGGCAAAGATGGTCTCGAGCCTCTCCGGTCTGAGGAGTTAAAAGAGATCACGGAGAGAAGCGGCAAGTGAGAAGTTGAATAGACCCCTGGCGGGAGGTCACAAGCACTCACGTACGCGATGTATTCTCCACCGTCAAGCTTGAAGATGTCCTTGGTACGGCCGATGATGCTGAGCGAACCGTCCTCATTCCACTGACCCACGTCGCCGGTGTGGAACCAAATGCGGCCATCCTCCTCCTCACGGAAGTCCTCCCTCCTATAGGCATGTCGAATTGAGCAACAGAGAAGAAGAAATGGTTAGATACGTGTACGAGCAAATCATAACAAGCGTTTGTGGCGTACGTCTTCTCCTCCATCTTGTAATAACCCTTGGTCACGCACGGACCCGAGACACAGACCTCACCACGGGGCGGGTTGGACGACGTCTTGTAGCTGCCAGCGTCGACAAGCTTCACCTCTGTATCGACACAGTTAGATCGTCGAGAATTGAGCAAACATGTATGGTGGAGCCAAGGTACCGCAAGAGGAGATAGGGACACCAGCGCGACCATAGGGGCTGGGCATAGAGTGGGGAGTAACAGCCGTGCCGCCACTACAAGAACGACACAAAGCAAGGTCAGATATCGGACATCATCCATACCGCAGCCATTACAAAAGAGACCATACCAAGTCTCAGTAAGACCGTAGCCCTGCATGATGGGGCAACCGAAGCAGCTGAAACACACCAGGAGAATACAGGTAAGAAGCATACTCGCAAAGAGTTGAGGCACTTTGGATAGTCGTACATGCGAATGAACTGGTGGCACTCGGCAGAGAGGGGAGCTCCGCCAGACAGAGCCTGGCGCAGACGGCCACCGAGGCCTTCCTGGACCTTGGCGAAGACAATCTTGTTCAACAGACCGATGGTGAAACCTGTTAAAGGAATCGCGTGAGTCTTGATTGAGCATGGCGTTTTCCAGCTTGGCTAAAAGGGCGCGTACCACTTTCGATGGCCTTCTGCTGAATGGCGAAGGCAGTGTAGAAGACAAAGCGGGCAACAGGGCCCGAGAGGGCGACCTTCTTCTGAATACCGAGCATAACGCGCTGGTAAACCTTAGGCACGCCAACAAAGAGAGTAGGAGCCAGAGTCTTGATGTCATCGTCCAGCTTGCGGACATCCTGTGCATCAATGTGTAGGTCAGCAACACAAGTCGGCGATACCAGATGTGAGTCAATCAACGTGAATGACGTACACCCTGGTAGAAGCCGACAGATGCGCCGCTGGAGAACATGGCAGCCTCAGCGGCACGCTCGAGGATGTGGGCAAGAGGCAGGTAGGAGAGGAAGACGTCGTCGTCGGAGATGGGCAGCACAGCTTGAAGCACACCAGCGATGGCAGCGACGAGGTTCGTGTGCGTAATGAGCACGCCCTTCGGGGTAGAGGTAGTGCCAGAAGTGTACATGAGGATCGCCAGATCGTCCGGCTTGGGCGGACGAACGTCCACGGGCTTCTGCTCGCCTGCCTTCTCCACTTCGGTGAAGGTGTGGACCTCGAGACCAGCTTCAGTGGCAGCAGCCTGCTGCTCCTTGGTAAGCTCACCAATAGAAATGAGTCCCTTGAGGGTAGGGCACTCCTTGGCCAGATCGACAACGTTCTTGACCAAGTCGGGGGTGGTGACAATGACCTGCACACGAAACGTGACGGCCTCGTAAGGTCGAAATCACTGCTGGTGAGGCAAGGCCACCACATACATGAATTTCGGCCTGCTGGACGATGAAGACTCGGTTCTCTTCGCCCAGCGTATCGTAGAGAGCAACGTTGACGAGGTTGTAAGCATTGCAGGACTCAGCACCAATAACCCACTCAGCAGAGTTCTTCGCGTAGAAGCCCACGCGAGCGCCCTGTGGTGGATCGACGAGTGGTGCATTTGTTCGAGTTAACGAGCACGTCCAATTGTAAGCGAATTGATTTTCGGGGCGTACGATTCCCAAATCGAAGAGTCCAACCAAGCCTGAACCAAAGTTGGTAATGCGCTTATCCACTTGCTTGTAAGTTTCCCACTTGAAGGCACCGCGCGTGCCGTTCTTCTCGAAGGAGCGCGTGCCGAGACAGTTCTTGTGTCCAAACATCTTAACGCCTCGCCTGCATCGCACCCAAGGCTCAACAAAATGACCATAACATGTCCCATTCGTAATTAGAATTATGGAAACGTACTGGAAGTTTTCATAGAGCGTTGTGACGCCAGGGAAGGGGCTGCGAACGGGTTCCGTCACGCCAATCTTCCTCCGTACGGCACCTTCGCCAGGCTTACCAACACCAATCTCATAGCTACCGACCTCCTACAGGTCGCATCACCAGATCGGTCAGGTAATTCCAAAAATTTAGAGTGAGGTGAACGGATCGCGTGGCGTTCACACGATCACAAGGCGAGGGTCAACGTACGTTGGCCTTCTTGTGCCATCCAAATAAGTAGTAGTAGGCGTAGAGCGACAGAATCAAGCCAAACGTGGCAAACGCACCACCCACGACGAAGATGCTAACGGCATAGGCACCGACGACAACGGCAAGCCCACCCACGGGGGAGCTCAGAAAGGACGCCATGGCCTCGTACCTGGACCTGACTGGTAGTTAGAGTGGTTGTGTGAAACAGGACAAGGACCCAAATGAAGCTTGCCGTACACGTAATGCTGGCGATATGAAAATATCTAGAAAATGATCAGAATGCGGCGTGAACTTCTTCGCGGCGCGTGCAGCTGCCCAAATTTTTGGGGAGCTAAAAAAGGCCGTTGCGTTTGGCGGGAAGAGTGGAACGCAACACAAGAGTCTAGTGTTGCGTGCTTGAAACTGCATTCGATTTGATGATGTCTCAGACAGGAGCGACGAAGAAGACGGTAGTGCGTAAACCGCTTGGGGACCGCACCAATAGCGTGACGAAGAGCCAGGGAGTGAAGAGCAAAGTTTCGTCAAGCACGGCCGTGAAAAAGAAAGCAACTACCGTTAAGTCCACAAGAGAGGCGACCAGCAACAAAGGGGC
Source organism: Acanthamoeba lenticulata (assembly GCA_002179805.1). Taxonomy (NCBI): domain Eukaryota; phylum Discosea; order Longamoebia; family Acanthamoebidae; genus Acanthamoeba; species Acanthamoeba lenticulata. The sequence continues at coordinate 26,419 of NAVB01000709.1, forward strand.
GGCCAAGAAGATTGTATCAAAGCCTAAACCGGAAGAGCCCCAATGGACTGTCAAAGACTTTGAAGTGGGCCGACCTCTGTATGCTTCCCTCTCCAATTATTGGTTGGGCGGACAAGATTTGCTGACTCTCCTTCTTCTCATTCTTGCAGAGGGCAAGGCAAGTTCGGTACGCTGCTTCTTGACCAGCCTTTATGTTACTCTCCTGCATCTTATGCGTCTTTGGAGCAGGCCTCGTTTACCTGGCACGTGAAAAGAAGACCAACTTTATGGTGGCCATCAAAGTACTTTCCAAGCGCACCATTGAAGAATCCAACAGCAAGAAACAATTGCGGCGAGAGATTGAGATTCAAGCTCACCTTCGGTATGCCCCTCCTATTGGTAATGTTTGTAACTTGAGCCTCCCTTCTAATCTTTTCTTTTTCTGCCCCTACAGACATCCCAACATCCTTCGGTACCGCACACCCCTCTGCCCCAACCAAATCTGCATCGTTCACATCTCTTCTGCTTCAGACTTTACGGCTATTTTGTGGACTCCAACTACGTGTACCTCGTGCTCGAGTATGCGCGCAATGGTGAGCTCTACAAGCACCTCAAGCGACAGCCTGGCCAGCGCCTCACGGAAGCCAAGGCCGCCAAGGTGCGCTCCGCTCCTCATCGCGAGCTCAGCGTCTCCTCTCTTACCGCTCGTTCTTACCTTCTTCGTGGTTTCGGCAGTATTTGCTGCAACTTGTCTCCGCTTTGCAGTACTGCCACAGCAAGGGCGTCATCCATCGCGATCTCAAGGTGCGGTTGAGCCCTCCAGCCGCTTGGGGTCAAGTTCATGAGAACGTGCTCACACTCGTGGGTCTTGTTGCAGCTGGAGAATATTTTGCTCAGCGCCGACGACCAAGTCAAGCTCGCCGACTGGGGTTCGAGCGTACACGCGCGCGGCCACCGGAGGCGAACCCTGTGCGGCACGCTGGACTACCTCGCACCAGAGGTCGTCTCGGGGCAGCGACACGACCAAGCCGTCGATCGCTGGGCCCTGGGCGTCATCCTCTACGAGCTCCTCGTCGGGCGCCCGCCTTTCGAAGCCCCCGAAGAGTTGGCCACCGTCGCGCTCATCAAGGAGTGCAGCCACACCCTCCAGTTCCCCGAACATGTCGGGGCCCTCGCGCAGGACCTCATCTCCCGGCTTCTACGGCGCGACCCTGCCGAGCGCATCGCGCTCGCCGACATCCCCAGCCACCCGCTCTTCCAGTGCCTCGACGAGGCCGCTGCCACCTCGACCAACACCATCACGGAACCCTCTGCACCATGATCAGGGCGTCCTCTTGGACAACGAATTGTATAGACTTGGAAAAAGAACCCAACCAGCGAACGCGGCTCGGCTGGCCAGTGTGAGGCCAGCTCGGTTGCTGCAAGTGACCTTCTCCTTGAATGCTGTGAAGCATCGTTTGGCCTACTAGGATGATGATGATCGATCATGAAGAGTGGGAGGGCGCGGCCGTGAGCGTGTTCTCCGGGACGGGGGTGATCGTGATGCCCGCACGGTACTCCGCCACAAGCGCCTTGACCAACTTGTTCACCCGCTCCACTTCCTCGCTCGTCTCCAAGAGCGGCGCCACCTAGGCGGCATGCGTCGTGAGCAAGGGCGCCATCATGATGGCGTTCGTGGTGGGCGAGGAAAGTGTACTCGTTCGGAGGAGGCGAGCTCCGACGTGGAGGCCAGCGAGAGGGTGGGGTAGTGTTGCCGGATGATGATGAGCACCTGCTCGGCCTCGAGCGTCTGCTCGGGATGCTCCGCGTACCACTCGTCCACCTTGGCGGTGTAGTGCATGATGATGTTGGACACGTTGTCCAGGCAGTGCATCATCGTCGTGTCGTGCAAGGCCGCTGGAGACCATTAGACACGCACACTCGCATGAGTCACTCAACGCGCGCATGGCCATGCGTGCAGCGAGCGCCATGTACCCCACTCGACAAAGGCGCGCAGGAGGGTCGAGTTGTGGATGACCTCGTAGATGAGCTGGAAGTAGGCCGGGATGTCAACAAGCGGCTGCGTCCTGTAGAGCGGCTGCGCGGCCGCGCCAAACGAGCCGTAGCCGGCCGAGCGCGACATGGGCAGCGACGCTGCGGCTGCCTCGGCAACGGTGGTCGGCACCGGCGCGGACATCGTCGCCGCCGGGGCGAACGCCGCGCTCGTCGAGGCCGGCGCTGCTGCGGGCGTCGCGGCCGGTGAGGAAGATGACACGGACGACGAGCGCGAGCGCGGGATCGATGGCGGAGACGGGCCGGCGGCAAGCTGGGTGGAGGGGAAGATGCGGGGCCCAAAGGTGATGAACAGGTTGAGCAGCAGCACGACCTGCTTGGCCACGACCAGGATCTCGCTGGGGGCATCGCCCTCGGCGCCCTCTACGAGGGTGACAGCATCGCTGGAGCTGGACATGTCGTCTACGCTGCCGTGAAGGTCAATCGACATGCTCTGCCCGTCCTTGGACAACGCCTGCAGCTAGTGGCAATTTGAGGAAAGTGAGTGTTTGAGTCCTTCCTCGACCAAGGAGGCCTTCTTGCAGGGACGCATGTGCGTGCGTATGTACCCGGGTCTCGCTGCAGATGACGCGGATGAGGGCCAGCAGGCAACTCCACAGCTCTTGCCAGTTGTAGGCCAGACGCACGCCCTCGTTCTTCTGGAACACGACCAACCGCCTGCGCTCGGCCCCGATCAACAGCCGCCCCCGCGCGCGTTAGTTGTCGTCGCCATCATCATCATCGCCAACAAAAAAAAAAAAGAGCGAACCGGATAATATCCAGGCATGGGCAGAAGACCGCTGACGGCAGCCGCCGCTTCAGGTTCCCGCGCATGGTGCAGACCATAATGTCGATCAGCGCGCAGGCCAGCGGCTGCGTCTTTATCACGACGTTCCTCGCGGTCTTGGTCTGGTGAACGAAGCGCGCCGTGAGTCGAGGACCCGCAGCGAGCAGGCAGGGCAGGGCGGACGCACCCTGCGGTAAACCGGGATCGCGGCGGCGAGGGCCGGATCGTGGAGGGCGCGGTTGATGGCCGAGTCGGCAGTCAGTCGCAGCAGCGAGTGGAGGCAGAACTGGCCGTATTCGCGCTGACGCGCGTCCCGCATGTCCGGCAGCAGATACGCCGCGAAGCCCAGCAGCTGCACCACCATCTCCTGTTGTGACGTCGGCGTCGTCGGCACAGGCACAGCTGCAGAAGCCTTGCCTTCACCGCTAGCGGATTGGGCAGCGGAGGAATCGGCGGCCTTGTCCTTGTGCGCTTCGTCGGCCTCGGCCGCCTCGGTGGCAGCCACTGCAGCCGTCTCCGACGACATGCCAGGAGTCTCCTGGTGTGGCGCGTCACTGTTGGTTCCGCTTGTCGGCTTCGGCTCGACAGAGCCTTCTTCGCCTTTGGCCTTGACCTCTCCTTCGTCGTCACCATCTTCATCATCTTCATCGTTGTTATCGTCGTCATCTTCCTCGTCCTCGTAGGCGCTCCCGGCTGCCACCGGGCCGTCGAGGCGTCGCTGGAACGTCACCCTCACCAGGTGGTACGCGTTCAGCAGCACCGCCCCCGTCTGATACGCGGAGATCCTACATCGTCGTCCGTGTCAACATGACCGGGCTCGCGCAGTCCATGACCAAGGGGTGGAGTGTTAAAGTGTAAAGGTGGCATACTTGGCGTAAGGGTCTTCTGTGGGAGCCGCGAACCAGCCCGAGAGGAACCCAGTCATGCGCGAAAGGATGGTCGGGTTGTGCTTCGGGTCGGTGATGAGCTCGTGATACATCCCGTTGCGCGCCTGGAGCGCTTTGGCCAGCACAGCCTGC